>VYZV01005558.1:393462-433931 GCA_013401275.1 Pandion haliaetus | reverse complement strand
TGTGCGCGGCCCCGCCCCGTAACCGGTGCCAGCCGGTCCCCGCCGGTCCCAGCCGGCCCTTCCCGCCCAGGCTCCCCCGCGGGGTGCGCGGAGTGTGCAGCGGGAGGGAGGCGGGTCTGAGGGGGGCGGCGGTGGCTGCGGTACTGGCGCCGGCCTGCTTTAGCTTTCCGGTGCGGGGTGTGCAAGGGCAGAGCGGGGTTGGGTTCCCCGGGAAGATCTCCTCAGCCTTCCGCCATTTACCCAGTCAGGCGCGCCCCGCGCACTGTTCGCGGTGGCTGGAGGGACCGTTGTGTTGTGCGTACCCTAAAACGCCATTTCCTCTCTCCGTTTCAGGTCTGCAAGGTGTGGAAAGGAAGTTCCAGTGACTGAAAAACCAGCCCTTTTACTGGTTTTCACCTTTGATTCGCCTCTAGCTGCTGTGCGAAGGAGTTCTCCAGCAAGCTGGGGCTGTCCGCAGCTACAAACACAGAGCTGCGTTCAGCAATAAGGGATAAAAGAGGCGTTGGACGTTGACGCTCTCCGTCAGTGTGTATATCCCACTAGAGACGAGTTTCACTTCTATAAACCTTTAATGCAAAGTAGAATTTTATTAAGGCTTTCTCCTAGTTTGTGTCCTATCCTTCAAAGTAAACTGACTTTAATTCAGTAGAACACAAAGACGCTCGACATTTCTCAGGCATCATGCAGCACTTTCTACAGTCGGGCTTTGTACTTGCGGAATTGCTCCCCAAAAGTTATCCAAGATGGTAGCTCACATTTAGGAATCTACAACAGCTAAGATTTTGGGACGTGGGGTGGGGAGCGCAGTATGTTGTTCTTTAACTTGTGAATATTATCTAAAGCATGCTAAGAAACTGAAGTGATAGACACTTTAGAAATGTATATAATAGATTAGACTAAAAGTGCTTTTGAAAATTGGAAAATAGTGGCCTTTACTGTATTCAGATTCTCAAGGGAGAAGTAAATAAATTATATGATTCTGTGATGAAATAATTTTGAGCACAGTTCTTCTACTGAGTTGACTTAAGATATTACATTTCAGTTGCAGATACAAAAATTATGAACATGACTTTATATTCTGGGAAGTATTTATGGTTTTCCTAATGTCATTTTGCATTTTTAGTTGCTGCAGAGCAGGATCTTTCAGCTTTAATCCTGGATTTGGAGATTTATGCATTGTTTGCATTGCTGAATAGTAACTGTTTTGAAATAATTATGCTGTCTGCTTTCTTGCACGTGCCTCTGCAGAAGAACAACACTGATGTTCTCCCAGAAGAAGCATTTAGAGTTCTGGACAAGCATCCGGTGTTGCCTTCTCCTACTACGTGCAGTGCAGTTTTCTTTAAAATGCCTCTTAGAGGCGGCCTCGCTTCTGTGTGAGAAATAGACAATTTCAGAGCATTGCCACAGAGTCGACTCCTGCAAATAGTTTGAGCCCAGAGATGACTGAAGGAGAGACACCATAGTAGTCTTCAAATACTTCATAAAAGGCTGTTGCAGTTCTCCAGCTGTGGAGAAAGTATCACATAAGAGGTAGTGTGGCTTAAACTGCAGTGAGGAAGATTCAGGGTGAAAAGTTTAAGAGCAATCAGGGTAAAGCTGTGGAATAGTTAGCCCAGGGTTTAGGCACAGGCTGGGAGATAGGGAATTGCAGGAAACGGGCACGTGCACCTTTGCACTTTCGCACACCCGCCTCCTGTGTGGAAGACGTCGGCCTGATGTAAGGCACCAAGAAGCAGTAACAGGCTTATGCAGAAAGGCAGGAGGCAAAGCAGCAAATGATTTGGTGATGCTACTCACGAGCACAATCTGCCAGGATGACTGCAGATGGGAATGGAAACATTATTTACATCTGCGATACTGATAAAGCCTGCGCTTTTCATGCCAAAAGAGAGCATCGTTTTTGTCTTAAGCTCTTTTTCTGTTACTTGTGGGCACACACAGAATGCACTGTGCAGCGAGCAGCGCTTGGGAGTGATTGTACTGAACCAAGGTTTAATAACACCAAGCCTGGCTGAGTGCTTTCAATGTCTTTGCAATTTTCCATTCCTCACTTGGGAAAGTATACCTTATAAAATGCTAAATATGCCTTATAAAAAGCAAAGTATGTTTTACATTGCCTTTCTTTTCTGTATTTGATGTTTCCATAAACATACCTCCATCACACTATTTTTATTTGAAACCGCTGCAGTCCCACAGTGACTTGCTTAGGACTGGCTAGACACTTCCACTCTGCATGCGTGCGTGCAGGGGTGAAAGAGCTTTCTGTTCTCCGGGTTCTGGTTTGGACTCCGGTGTGGGGAAAGGAAGCTCGCTCTCACTAGAGCCCTGGTTAAGGACCACGAACTCCTCTGTGCCTTTTGTCTGCGTTATACATAATCGGTGGCTTTGCTGGAAAAAGTCCATCTGGCGCTCGGAGGTACTTGGGAAAGGTACTTGGAGCGTTGCCAGGATTCTGCTTCTTTCCAGAAGTTTGTTTTTAAATCCTTGTGCCAGAGCCCCTTGGTTTGCTGCAGCTTTGAGCAGTGTTCCTGGAGTGACCCCTCTCAGCGTCGCTTTGATATACATCTGTGTATCTTCACATCATCACGGCTGTTGTTGAGGCAGGACTACGCGGTCTCCTCTCCCCAGACTGCAAAATCCGTGACCTCTGCGTGGCTCCGTACAAATAAATGCACGAGACACGGCTGCTGTAATACTGCTGGAGTGCGGGGTGTGCGGTTCCAGGAGCACACAGTCACACATGGGGCCCCGTGGCTGCCTGCCAGCCTTCCAACAAGGAGGTAACATCCAGGCAATTGGTGTTTGGAACAGCACGGCGCGCACAGTTCAGATGGGAAGCGACGTGGGAAAACAGAGGAGTGAAGTTTGATTATATAGGTGCATCCGCATGGCCCTTAACCATTAATTTATCCCCAGGTGAACTTTGTTCTCTAAATTTCAGACTGGCTGGCTAGTTAAGTTAGAGGGATCACTTTATTGTGTGACCCTGAGGAATCTTAATTTGAAGAAACGTGAGTTACTGTGAAATTATCCTCACCCTCAAAATACGAAGTTTTCCACAAGAACTGGAGACAATCTTGTAATTGCAGAGTTCTTCCAAATTGTATTGCAAAATGTACAGTATGTAGCTGCAAAACTGTCATGATGTTCTTACAGGGCAGGAAAATAACAAAGAAACTCGGGGACAGATGTGCCATCTGTTGCTCTAAAATCCCTGATGGTGAATTTTCAAATCCATTGATCAAGGGAAGAGAGTTTATCGTCTTCAGTGCTTAGAGTTTCACGAGAAAGGCTCTACCCTTTGGCAAGCAGGTCACCAAGCCAACCTTCCCTTATTCCAGGATGAAGAACTTCTCTCAATGTTCCTTCAGTTTCCTAGAGCCTCCATTTTTGCCTAATGATACTTACATGCTTTTTCCCATTAAATCCCATCTGCATTATATATTTTTTCATTATACCTCACCATATTGTAACGCGATTAGCTCCTTTATTTTTTTTCCTGTGCATTGTTGATAAGACGCCAGGTTAGTTTTGGGTCTTGGGCTCACTGGAGGTCTCAGATGCAATAAGAAATGGGTCTCAGCTAGGAATGGAACTCTCTGGTGGCACTAGTCCATCAATGGGGGGGGTACGAGCTTACCTGTCAGGGAGCACGGCGTGGAAGTTAACTGCCTGGACCTTTGTTTTAAGGATTGCGAACAGCTCTTGAACAGACCCGTTGGTTTGGCTGATGCGATTTGGTGAGACATTTTGAATGGGGTCAGGGTGGGTACGCTTCCTTTTGAAAACAGGACTTCAGGATCAATGTATCTCTGCAGTTAATAGAGTAGTGCTGGTAGTTAATAAATTAATCCTAGCATTAAAAGTCTTCTCCCAAGGTGTTCATCCATTTCTGCGAGTCTCATATCTTTCAAGGGTGCAATCTTATTTTGACAAGTTGAGGTATTTTATATTTCAAGGTCAGGATCAAGCTGAAAGCTGTCTTTGCTTATAATTCCACCTTTGTTATTTTAGTAACTGCTGGACTTTGAAAAAGAGCGTTACCATTTTATTCCATGTGTGAGGCTGAATCCTGGGGAAATAATAGAGTGCTACACTTGACAGCCCAGTTATAGGTAATTTTTCCTTTTTTATAGAAGAAGGGTTTTTTTTTCTTTTTTTTTCTTTTCTTTTCTTTTTGCATGGAGGTAATGTTACAAACTAAACTAATGTAATGGCTGCACTGCCTCATGAAATAGAAGGGAAAGCATTCTTGAATTTGTGTCTCTGAATGAAACATCAAAACATACCCTGGTTTGAGTTTGCTATTATTTTGTTCAGTTTCAATTTAGCAGTAAGAGCTCCTTGAATTTTGGGAGTGCCATATGGAGTCTGTTTATAAAACACTTAACTACTCTTTCTGTACAAATTCCAATGTGCTTATATGTCTTCACTGGACAGCCGACATCACCTGTAATGGCTAGTCATTCTGTCATGTAAAACCTGGGTGTACTCATGTAAATTAGTTTAGATAAACCTTTGAGCCTGTTTTGTCATGAACACTTTAAATTCTGAACTTTTTTTTCTTGGCATTTTCAAAACTTGAAGTCAGATTTGCTTATTTCTGTTTGAGTGTCTAGTGCAATCAGATCCTGATAAGAACTCCCACGCATAACAACAGTAATAGTCTGTATGCTGTTAAAGGAAAAAAAAAAATCCTGCATTTTAAATAGCAATGGTTTTGCAGCTGCTGGTCGGGTCTCCTCTGTAGAGATTGAAGAGCAGGATTCAGGTCCGGATGAAGACAACTGCATTTAGGTGTCTATAAATAGGTGTATCTACATGTGTAGTAAGTGCCTAAGCAACTATTACTGTCAATGGAAATAGGGGTGGCATGCAGATGCCTAAACATGAGTGTGTGGTGCCATTTTACGGCATTCAGGGTGTCAATCTCAACTCCACTGGCTCCTCCAGAAAGGCACTGAGCCTCTGTAAATCCTGTGGTATCTGCAAAGCCGGGCAGATGCCTTGGGTGACCCGGAGCATCCTAAAAGGCGCTGGATGCCAATGGTTAAGCAGTGGCACTCTGCGTATATTGGAAAATATATCACGGGTGGGATGGGGACATGGCAAGGGCAGAAAAGGGGGAGGAGGAGCTGGCGAAAAACATGAAGGCATTCATTACTTCTATGAAAGAGCAGGCCTGTTGCTGTAGGTTCACCCATAAAACCAAGGCAGCAAACCTCCTTTGATGGAGATGCAGTCCCTGTCTCTGCTAGGACAGCTTTATCAGTGCAGAAGTACCTACACAGAGTATGACCCCCTCTATTCTGGGCACATTTTGGTGCTAGGAGAGCTGGGAGGAGAGGAGGGCACCGAGAGTTTGTCTGGAGCGGCTGCGTAAGGCACGAGGCATCCCTGAAGTTACCTCGTCTCTTCACTCTGCCGTCATACGCAGGTTGACCCCGATGTGCGGGGGCTACTTGCAACTCCTGCAACGCCCTGAACAGGGTCTGGCAAAAGAAACCTGAGATGTTCGGTGTCCTTCAGCGTCTTCAGGCAAAAATCCAAAGGGCATCAGGGGGCTTTGGGCCGTGAGGTGCTGTTACCCATCGAGCAGCCCTTAGTTTTCCCCCCCTTTTTTTCCACAGCTGAACGGCTTTCAAGACACTTGCTGGAGCTTCACAGCATTGAAAAATACGGAGGGAAGGACAAAAGTGGTGTGAGAGGTTTGGTCTGGTGCTGATGGAATAAGACTGTTGGCAGCCTCATGCAGGCTCTTCGGGAAGTGGGTTAGTGGCAAATCCTTTGCTTATTCACAAGGTTAATTATTTAGTTCTGTGAAGGAGACCAGCATTAAGTGTCAGGATACATGTGCCAGATAGTTACAGCTCGTTTTGCATGAGGCAGAAACAAAGGGCATGGCTCCAGACATAGCAAAGCACTTCCATGTCGCTTCAAGGCACCTTTCTGGAACAGCAGTCAGAAAAGAATAGTACAGATCCCTAAATACCACACTTCATCCAGCAAAGGAGAAAAGAGTTGAAGACAGGTCTTGCACCTGAGTGTTTCCTAGTGTTAATTAATATTTAAATACCGTTTTTAAGAACATTAGTGAGCCTTGTGTGATCTTGACATTCTCAGGTACTAGCAGGAAGAACAGTGGTTTATTAGACAGCCAGAGGTTTGGATAATCACTATTGAATTTTTAGCTAGATGTTCCTCTTAAAACTTGCTTTTGAGTGCTGTGCCTGAGAAATACTATTCTTAGGTGTGTGGTACCTTTGTAGAGATTGTGGCCTGGACAATCGTCTTTGTTGAATCCAGCATTTTTTCAGCACTCTTGTCTGCACCATCCCCATTTGCCCTGTTGAAGATACTGTTTGGACAAACCCTGCCTCCTGTGAAAAACTGCTCAGGTTTTTTTTTTGGAAGTGGAATTAGGGCAACATTTTTCCAGTGCTTTAGGATTGAGATGTATTAATGCCAAGTGTTAATGCTGTGACTTAAAAAGCAGAAACATCACTCCTGCAGCAGCAAAGCAGCTCAGCAGCCCCTGTTGATTTAAAAAGAATGAATTACTTATTTCAATCCCTGTCCAGCTCTGCAGGTTTTGCCTACAAGGACTGCTATCAGTGGCATTACCTCTACAAAACATGTGTTACCCAGTTCAGTAAAAAAAATCCACAGTGCTGCCTTCTCCAGAAGGATGTCTCTACTAAGAGGTGAGCAGGCTAGAGAGTGGATTTACACTCAACAGATCTGTGATCTCTGTGGTGGCTGTCAACCCGCTACCACCTGGGATCAAAATGGCCACACCGCGGTTAATAACAGCCAACTTTCGGGTACGTGCTGGCTGAGCGGGCTGTAGTGTGTAGGTAGGTCCTGTCTTGGTCTTGCAAAAAGGTCCTCTGCTAGGACACCAGCTGTGCTTGAGCTCTCCCCCTCCTAAAAGCGAGGCATCTACATTACGTAAACAAGGGGAAAGTCCATGTTGAGACATACCCTGTATGAATTTTGCTTTTCAGGAAGGCACAACCATATCAAATTGATAGGTCAAGTACACTTACTTAATGTAAGGGAAGATATTTTGGACAGCAGTGTTTGGTTCTAAGCCTGTTTCAGAAATGGTTGATACTAAGCATGCAGAAAAGCAGCCAGAACTATGTAGTAGTGGTAGTTATGCTAAAAAATTGAGTGATCCAGGTAAATTTCTACTGTAAATCCCTAAACTTGGCCTACTGTCATCTGTGTGAGATCTTACTGACCTTTCTGTAAGCATGCATCATTTGGAGCACATCTGCATTGTATTACATCCTGATCCAGTTATCCAATACTGCTTTCGATTTTTAGAGATCCTCGCCTGAGAAAAATAGATTTTAAAATTATTTTAGAAGACGGTTGTCTCTATACCTTAATGAATCAGCCATTGAAGTGATTGACTCATTAAATATAATACTTGGTGTTAGACATCTAGTCTAATTAGAAGTCTAGTATCTCTGCTAAAATATTAAACACATTCATTAATACCTGCCCACAAAATAATTGTAATTGCAAGTGAACCCTTTTAATGGTGCTTTTTTGATTCCTGACCAAAAGAAATAGTTGTTCACAACTGTTGTGCAGTTACTTTAAAGCACTATGTCCGAAGTTAGCAGCCGTGTTTTGGATGCTACCACTTTAACTGAAAATCACTGCAGGGGCAGGATTCTGCTTAATCATCTCTGTAACAAGAAGAGAGTGATCTGTCAGCTGGCTTCCGAAGCACCACTCCCAAGGTATTTTCTAAGAACTGGATCTCAGTCTGAAGACCCCTCTGCTCTAGTATATATAGCAGGACTGAAACGTCTGATTTTACATGGCTGTGACGCAAGTCATTCCAGACAAAAATGCCGAAAAAGGCCCCAAACCCAGCACAAGCTCCTCTGGCAAATTAATAAAAAACCCAACAAACAAAACAAAACAAAAGACCTTTTCTGAAAAGATTAAATGTCTTCAAAAAGAGTTAGACTCAAATGCCCTCTACCATGCCTCTGCGTTCGTTCCTTAAATACGAGCAGACTCTCCGCAAACAAATGACACAGTATGGGCTTTAACTCCCAGGGCTGCCGAGGCAGGCTCTGAACGTCCCAGGTCGGTGGAGGGTGTCCGTGCGGAAGGCTTCCTTGCCTAGCGCGTGCCCTCCCTGCGTGCGTTAGAGCAGGGGGATTGCACCTCCGTGGGTAGGTCGGGACTGGCTTAGAGGTAAACCGCTGGGGTTCTTTAAGAGCTTTGCAATACACATGCATACACAGATTATTACGCAGACCTGTGCGCTTTCTTGAGGGTGTGGAATTGGGCCGTATTTGAGATTGCTTGAGCCAGAAGTTCATCCCAGAAAGGTGGGATTTACAGTCCCGCTTAAAAAAGCCTTTGATCGCCAACATTAAGTAGTAACTTAAGCAGAGTTTGCATGGATTTGGGACTGACTCATGACTTTGCTCTCTCCTAAACTGGTTCCCTTGTTTGATTTTTATACACTGATTTGTTTACAACTGCATGTTAGCCTAGGTTAGACGGAACGTGGATGGAAAGTGCAGCAGCTTATCCTGAAGAACTTCAGGAGTGAACATTTCCAAAGACAAATTTTAACAGACAACCATATTTTGGTGTAACTCCGTGCCGAATAACTTAATATGTAGATCATAATCAGTACGAGCTGATCTGCGTGGGGGCTGCTGTATGTGCTCAAGGAGGAGGCAATGGGCACGCAGGGGTTGGTGGCAGGGGGAAGGTGTTGCCTTTTTGGGTGCAGCCTGCGTTCCAGCAGCTTAAACTAATTATAAAGTCACGGCTTTAGTTAACGCTTGCCCCAACTATTTCCTTTGTGGATATCACATTCAAATGTTTTTCAGAGCAAAAAATTAGTCTTTCAGTAGTGTTTAGGCTTGGGACAGCATCAGAGAAAATAACTTTTCCTGTGCAGCAGGACCGGAGCTGTGGTATACACCAGGTACCAGCGTAAAAGTGTGTGGCTCAAGGTATGTGGCAGGACCAGCTGGTTCCCAGCCATGCTGTGGTGCCAACAGTTGCAATATTTCTTTGCCAGTCTCAGAAATAGGAGTTGTGGCTGGTATTTCATGTTGGGCTTCTCAGGATTTTTGCCCAGAGATGGAAATGCACACGCAATCTCAAAATACTTTGAAAACTGCCGTACCTGCATCTACGTCCTGCACGGAGTGGGTGACAGGAGTTAGGTGTTACCTGGATGGTGAATTCTTCCTTAAACTTCTTCCAAAGTCTTGTTGCTTTTCGTGTTCCTATGAAATTTGCACGTCACTGCGAGGTTGCACTGCTGTGGTTACACTCGGGAAGCACGTAGGAGGCAGCTGAAGGTGTCGGTCCTGTCAGATAGTATTTTTAGGGGAGAAATCCCAAGCAGAGCTCCTCCTCCATCTAAAATACACATCTGGAACATTTTCAAATGGATATGATTTTATTGAGGCGCTAAGGGGAACAAAAGTTTCTCATGATGGTTTTGTCTTTCTAACACAAAAAATGGAGTAAATTTTGCAGTGCTGGAAAATGTTACCTAAACATTCTTTGCATCCTACGTTCCAGGAATTAGAGGGCATCACATCTAATTTAGGTTTGTGTTAATGGCACTTTAAGGCAACATTAGGGAACACTGTTGTGTCTGCTAGGCACTCGAGAAATACAGTACCTGCATAAACCACCCCAAATATTCTGTAGCATTTTTCAGAGAAATGTGTAGAAGCGGAGCTTCGGGCGCGTATGCGTTCTGTTTGGGGACCGGTTGTAGCGGTGGTTATGATGATCTGGCTGCTTGTAGACAAGAGCTTTCCAGAGGCCAATTTGCAACATAGGCTTTTTTTTTAACTCTTGTTTTTAATTGGTTGTGCTGTGCTGAATTTTGTAGAGAAATTAATACACTAAGGTAAGCTATGAAATTCTAACGATGCACTGATCAAAATTTATAGAGCTCAGTGGTTTCTTTCTCTTTTTCTTTTAGGAAACAAGTAGTGTAGTACGCATCCCCGAATCTCATCATTAAGGTAGAAAATATTAAATACGCTTTGATTGACAGTTTCTAGCAGCACCGATGTGGGAAAAGATGCTTTTTGTCAGCCCCACATATAATTGTAATTCTCGTTGAAATTCTTTCTGTAAATAGGTTGATGCTGGGAATATAGTTTGAGAAGCTCACATGCTTTCCCGAAATTTATGCTTCCCATGATGGCAATAAATTACAAAGCTCATGTTAAGTGCCTTCGAGTTCTCAGCATACAAGTGTAGATTTTTCCTTCGGAGGCTTACTGTCATTCTGCATCTGTGAAGTTTGTTACTTCTACACAGAATAGAAAGCAAATATAAAATGCTGCATTTTTGTAATTTTATAGATGTTTTAATTCATCAACAATCTAGCAATATGTAGATACCATTTATGGTATCACTGATGGTATTTCTAAACACAGACTAACTTCAGCACAGTTTTATTTTGGCTGTGAAAGTGTAGCTTCATCTCTTAGGTTACATCCACCTGAGCACTAGATGTGTACCACTGTATCCCATCCCACTGATACCACTATCCTGAAGTAACAAAGGATAAAGCGTCTGCTTTAATTAGTAAAAATGAACACTGGGATTGTGTTTTTCTGTGACAGAAGTGTTGTTTATGTGAAAAGCTCTCGATTCACAAAACTCCAATCAGGTTTCTGACAATAGAGGAAGTGAGTTTATGTATCGAAACGTGTATTGCTTTCAAAAGTAAAATGTTTTTAAATTAATAGTTAAAAAATTACGTAAATTTTAAATAACAAAAAAAGAAAAGATTTTACTTTCCTGATAAGTCCATTACCAATTCAGCAACATCACTCTTGTGACATGGAGGAAAAAATAGGCTAATACAAGTCTTTGTGAAATATCATGGATCCACACCCAAAGAACAGAAAATCATTCACTGTACCTCTGGCAACATCAAAAAAATGAACAGCAATAATGCTATTTTGTTTACATTGCTTTCTTACTTAGCATTTGGTTCTTTCTAAAAATGCATTACCAGTTCATTGTTATTATTTACTTTTGTTGTAAACCTTGTTTTGGTCTTTGGAGAGACTGAAGAGCTCCAAAATGCGAAGAATACAAAAGAGCATTAAAGTTTCCCGTATGTCTCCAGCTGTGTTCCTGCCTTCAGCACCGGGGTGGGTGGTGAGTCCCCAGCGCCTGCCAGCAGTGCTGGTCCTCCATCACACGGCATCGCTGCTCTGAACTGCGGTATCTGCAGAGAGCCAAAATCCCCTGCGAGAGAGTCCCACTTTTCTCTCCGTCTTGTAGTCCCAGACACCAGCTTCGCCATCCTTGTACCGCTCCCGTTTCAATTATGAGTTTTAATTCTGTGGAGACAGCAGTGAAAAGAGTGTAATAGTGGCGACAAAAAGGGGAAAAGAAGCATGAAGCTCTTGTAATTCTACAAATGGTCGATAAATAACGCTCAGCTTTCTATGAAAAGCCTTGCACCCCCATATCAACTTCAAACCATCAGAGACACAACAGAAAACCTCAATGAAAACTTGCCGGCCGGAGAGGAAAAGTTCTTTGAAGTGCACAAAGCAGATGCTCAGACTCAAAAATATGGATTGCTGCCTTACTGAGATCTTGCCCAATATTTCCTTATCTTCTCAGCTGAAACAGTCTTAACTTTCGTAGGCAATGTATGTTGCACATGGATAAGCGAGGGCTTCCAAAGAATGGGTTGGTGCTGAAGATATTGATGAGATACTCTATTATTTCTGGCAGTGTTTTTGATCTACACTAGCTTTAAGACTATTACCTGTGCCGTTTCAAAGATTTCACGTGGAAATGTTGGACTGGATCTAACAGTGGGTTATGGCAAAGTAGTCCAAAAAGGATGAAAAAATACAAATATAAATAACATAAATAACAGAAACTACTTTAAAATAAGGCTGAATTTTGGTTTAATATTGACAGTTGCATGTTTTAATAATGTGTACTCCTTCTTGATGTCCAAAACATTCATTTTTTGCACAAATCATTCCATTCAGGAATTGTATGTTTTTTCTAGTTTTCTTTATTTGCCAGTGCTTTAGAGTCCAGAAGCCCAGAGACTGACCTTGCTTATAATTCAAAGTATGTTCAGGAGCAGCTTGAACGTCGTGGAAACAGTGCATGTTTCAGCTCTACTGTTTCAAACTTCCTGGTCATGTTGAGGTTTGATTTCAGTACGCTTTAAATAATAATAGTTTTCCTGCAGGTCTAGCTGAAAAGAAACATCATGAGCAGAGCAACATTAAATAATACAGGTTTTCTGAAATTTGGGGTGAGTATCTTTAGAGATAAGTGTAAATCAGTAAGGGGACTTTGAACCTCCTGTGTGCTGGTGGGGGCTGAGATAACTAAGCAGGAATCAGTAGAGATGTGCCCTCGTACTCCACCGCGTTTGTGCGGTCTTTGCGTGAGGGTAGTGGCCATCCCTTTGAGGCAGCAGGTGGAGCTGTAAGTAATCTGAGTCTTTTAAGTGTTAATTTTATCTATGTTTGTTTTGGTGTAGGTTTTTGAAGGCTGCTGGGTGGTTTTAGTTGGAGGAAAATTTTAACTAAATGACTTGAAATTCCATCCCCGGGATAAAGGTTTAGAATAGAACAAAAGAATAAGGGAAAATTGACTTGCCTTTTGCTGTCAAGATTGTTATAAATAACTCATTGCCTAGTGGTATTGAGACATCAGGGGTGATAGAAAGTGTCTGCACATGGGTTTATTTCATTTATGTAGATATAGAAATACTGTAATAATTTTCTTGGGTTTTGTTATGTGGTGTTGTCTTGCAATTTTACAGCAGTGACTGAGAATCCAAGGTCCCTGCCATTGAAGCTGGAGGCACAGGCTTTTTGTGTGCTTGTTTTGGGGGGGACTTGCTATCAGTCTCCTTTCTGTTAAGGATTGTTTAATGAAAATATAATTGCAGGAGAAATGGTACTAATTAGCACATAGGTGGTCCCACAAAGTGCAGCTTATTCCCATGCATTACGGACAAGAGTGTGAGCTGGATCTCTTACAGCCGTCCGGGAAACACTCCCAACGCAAGAACGCTCCTGGGACCTTGTGCCTATCTGCAAGCAAAGGAAAAGGAAAAGTCGTTGGTATCTTCCCTGGCACGTGTTTATGCTTACCATTTATTCTGGCAAACACACCACTTCTTGCACGTTCCCCTGTGGCCTGAGTATTGGATGTAGGCGAGGTAAATGACTTGCATTTTCCCTTTATGATAGAGGAGTTGCATCCCACATTAACAAGTCTTAAGAACATCTGTGCACTGTAACTCACATACTGATTATATATGTTTCCTGGCTAATATATAGGCAAAACATATGAAGAAACAGTGGAAACTCTTTCATTCAGAAATTGAAGCTTTGCAGTTGTGAGTTGATTTTATGTTTTAGCTTTTCCTTTTCACATTAACTTCTTGCCAAGCTGCATGTAAACCTCCTTTGTCTAGAAAATGCAACCTTTTCAAGAGTAAAATATTCCAAGCGTTAGCTGAAACCGGTCTTAACAGTGCTATTCTTCTGGCTTCATGCCTATGGAAGTGGTTAACGGTTGGAATTTATGTCACAGAACACATAATAATTTGTTAGAAGAAACTGGATTCAGTCACAGCACAGGCATTTTTCTCTTCCTGTCATTATATTTTGTGAGGACTTACTTATTTCCTGCAATCTCAGCCCATGTGAAGAAGAGAATGATAAAATTTCTGCATAATTTTTCTGAGAATACATTTATACTCCAGATGACCTTTGGAGTAAATTTGAACTATTAGATTTTCCCACATATTTATAGCTTTGGCCGTGCATCTTTGCCAGCAAATCTTACAGGCTTTATCCACCAAACATTTATTTATGGTAAAAAAACAATTTGCACTTGGAACAGTATAGAAAAAGTTCAAAGCCATTACATTTGAAGTTAAGCTTTCCTTTATAGTCTTATTTTTTCGGTATTGTCATCAGCCAATGTTATATTGAAATTCATAACACATTTATCTAAGAAGACTCTTTACTTCATTTAATGCCTTTCTGTGCTGATATCTATCGTCTGTGAAAGTGATTTTCCTGAGGCCACACTGGTGTATGTAAAATACTGGTCCTTTTCTTTCTACTGAGCGATCAAGGATTCAAATCTACCTTATGCCATGCCTAGGTTTCTCCATCCAAGCTTGCTTGAACTAGATGGATAGTTCTCAGGGAATGGGCTGTTCTGCTTTATAAGAGAAAAAATAATGTGGAAATCTCAATCTGCAAATAAATACTGGCAATTCCATTTTGTGTCAGACTTTATAAAAACATGTGCTTGTACTATAAAAGGTATCCTCTTGTTGACTACATTAAAATATATTGCCAAAGAAAAAACTGTTTGCTGGAGAGTACTTTTGGTTTGAGAATTTGATCTGGATTTGCCTCGGGGCTTTTCTGCTTCCACGTGTGGCTACGCAGTGCTCTGTACATCGTGCCACACCGTGGGACACCAGGGCTCTTACGTTACTCCCACCCTGGACAACATCCTCGTAAGCTGGGTCTCGGTAGATATCGCCAAATGATGCTCCTGAAGAAACCTGGAGCGTGGAGAAAGGAGGAACACTCCCACGCGATGGAGCAGAGGCCCCCACGGAGAAACACCCGGGGGCACAGGGTCCAGGGACAGACGGTGCTGGGCACAGCAGCTGTGTTCCTGGCGTGCAGCACGGAGGAAGTGCTGCTCTCCACAGGTTTACGTTAACTCACGGTTTCCTTGAGCAATGACCGTGAACGTGTGTTGAGGCCCCAATTCACCAGTGCCATTAAGAACTGTTTCTTTTTAAACATACCCTCAAGTCTGGTCTCAAAATACACATTTAAGTGCTTTGCTGAACTGGGGATTAAGTGTAGCACCTGTGTTATTTTATACACTGGGTTTATGCACCGCAGGCATCGGAGAGGGTCAAATGGGAGATCATTTATCCTAATTACTGTGATGTAAGAGGAGCAGCAGCGGGTAGAGAAGCAAAAAATTCTTTAATCCTGCCATGTACAGAACAAAAACATTTTCAGCACCCTTTCAAGACGTATGATGGCGCATAACGTCCCACATCTCTGTCAATCCTTTTATAACCGCACTGAAAATGGATTTGCCCTGTCAACATTAGTTGAGGAGCCCTTGTTGCCGATAATTGAAACCTGCAATGGCAATACATTTTTCCTAACATTAAATGGGCTTCGAAAGCCTCCAGTACAACTCAGTGTAAAACACTCTTCATTACCACTGGTGTTCGTACCAACCCAATCTCTTCAGTGTCTGTTTTAAGCATTTCTTTTTTGTAAAGGTAAGAAAAAGAAGGTGTTGAGAGTCTTGGGGTTGCAAATACATTTGTACTTCTTTAGCAGTATTCTCATAACTTGTACTGAAAAAGAGTAATATGAACTTCAGCCCCTCTGGAAATGTTGCAAGGTTATTTCTTAATTTTGATGAGACAACTCAACTGTTCTTCACTGAATGAAGAAAAACAAATCGGACCATTCCGGTGGAGGGAATGTATAGGAGACTCTACATCAAAGCCCTTCAGTGAATATCCAGCCTATATCCAAAAGCAGAGGGTAGCAATTATCATGTGGTGGGTTTTTTAAGTTTGCCATTTACTGTTGTGCTTTTTGAAGTGGAATTTTTGTGTTACACAGAGCACGTATTTAGTTACAGTGCCTCTGTTTTTATCATGATGGTCTCCCACTACCCCGGCAAACTTGTCTGAATATATTAATAGGAATAGCCGAAGCTTTTCAGTATTTGCATGCTCTCCAGCCCTGCCCCATTGTATGTGTCAGAATAGCAAGGTATGTCAGAGAAATGACATTTTCATGCATGTTCTATAGCATGCATACACAGACAGAGCAGCAGGAACTAGCATGGCGTGACGTATTTAGAAAGCAACCGCTGTATGGAGTATAACTGCTTAATTCTGTCAAAACTTTGGGGTTTTCAGATCTTTGGGTAATAACAATTTACTCAGCGTTGCCCGGTTGCCTAGTTTTGTGAAGAGCTCTTACAGGAATAAAAGGCATTAAAGTGACCTAGTTCTGCATCACGGGACGTCATTTCTGCTCAGCCCGGGGCTGTCCGTCCCAGCTCCAGCTACGGCGTAGGTGAGCCCACCCCCAGCCCTGCCTGCCTGCCGACCCTGACGCCCCAGACCCCGACCATCCGCCTTGGCCTCAGACCTGTCGTGCCACCCCAAAAGTGTCCGGCAGTGGGACCGGGGGATGCGCCGGCTGCCCCCCAGCCTGCCCCGCTCCTTTGCTGGGTTGGCGGGGTGGACCCTGGCCTGCCCACCCCCGTGGGTGCTGGCACCCTGGCCCGTTGCAGCACCTGTGGGTGCTCAATCCTTCCCTAAACGTCGGACACGTGAAGCCTTGATCCTCCTCGAATTTGTGTTGAGCTCAGTGAGCCCGTGAGCGGGAGTCACGCTGCGCCTGCGGAAGAGTCGTTCGTTGTAAAACAAGGGGCTGAATTTTGCAGTTTCGACCATGGTTGAAACATCGTGGCTCTTCTCGGTTGTATGAAGGAAAAAAATTGCGCTAGTTCATGGCAATCGCTTCTGTCGTCGCCGCATACTGTGAATTCAGGTGGAGGGATTTTACAGGAACTAATACACAAAGACTGGCTTTTTGCATGAGGCCAAGTATTTGGGATTTAAGGTCAAAAAGGAATTCGGCTTTGGAAGTTATGAACAGCTGAAGAGAGAATTTAGAATGGAAGCAACTATTACATTAGCCACGCACTACTACTAATAAATACTGAGCAGTGTCGTTAGGCACTAACCCAGTGTACGCTTATTTTAAGCATCTGCTCAACTTGAAAAAAATTTAAGGAATCTCACTGAAAGTGAGAGACTTTTTCAGCTTGTTCTTCCAGCATGTACATAAATGGGAATGATTCACTGGAGCTATAATGCACAATAAAATATTAATATAATAAACAGGAAGAATTTGATGCATTAGGAAAATGTAAGCATTGAATTTCCTTTGCCTGATTTTTCACCCTCCCTCCCTCTGCCCTTTTCCCATATGTAAGCTGTATAGATACATCTCTGTATAATTCCAGTACAAGCATACTTTTGGATGACCGTAGTCAACCAAAATAATTGGATTTTGCCATGTCATGTATGAGATCCCATGTGGTACTTCAGATTTGCCCTGAAAGTACGGATACCAGTAAGTTCTGGAGATGATACATGCCAGAGGAGTTATGAAAAATGGGGCAAACTCTCTGTAAAATTGCGTCTACGGCTATGGAATAGCAAATATCAACTTTTGTAAATTGATAAACAAACCTTTTTTCTAAATTATCTGATTGGGAGAGGGGATGATCTTAATCTTTTAGCATTATTTGATTTAACGTTAAATATTGTGCAATGTTTTTACCGTTATAAGGAATTTAAGCAATAAAGAATAAAATCATTTGCTAAAGAAAGGTAACTATTAAAAGATATTTAATAGTTATAGTTGGTTATTCACGGTTTATTAATATTTTATGATCTCAAAAATTAATGTAACTTTATTTTATACTATTTTAGGATATAATGGAAGTTTTGACAGGCTTTGAAGCAGAGAGGGAGTCCAAAACATTCAGCTGGTGAGAGTCACGGTTCAAAAAGGCATGCTATGTCCCTAATTTTCTTACTTTTAAATGTAACTAGGTTATACCTTTTCTAGCCAGAAAAATGTGATGGCGAACATGATGGAGAAAAGCAGCTTGGATTCATGCCTTGAAAGTAGTTGGTCTAGTATGTCAATGTACATTATGTGCAAAGCTGAGGTCCAGAGTGGGAGAACTTTGTACGAGACAATAACTTTTCTGATTGAAATGGTATTTCACAACAGCAGGAGAAAGCCAAGGACAGGATCAAAAGCTGGGCACAAATGACAGCATGGTCTCTACCAATTAAAATCAGATACCAGTAACAGAAGTTGGGAAGACGATCAAATATATATATAATATAATTTTTTTATTTACTGGTCTCTTCAAAAACCCCATTCCTTTTCCCCAACTGCCTCTCTGTCACATGCTGTGTCAGGACTACATGGATTTGGGCACCAGTATTGCTAACGTGCTGTCTGGCACGGATGTCTGTGTGGAGTGGGAAGAGCTCCCAGCCGTGCTGCAGATACTCCGGAGCAGCGCATGTGGACCCCGGCCTATGCAAGAGCTGTCTAATAGTCTGGGTTTAGAGCCTGCCAGCAGGGTAATGGTGGAATGCCTTCACTTCAGCTGGTTACTTTGCAACCCTTAATTTAAGTTAGGTCAAGGTAGAAGCAGCTAAGAATATTTCTGCATATAAAGTTGAAGCAGATCATACGGCTACAAAGACCTATGAAGACACGACTGGCTTAAGGATCACAGGGTCACTCGGTATTTCAGGCTGGCTGGGACCTCTGGAGGTCTCTAGTCCAACCTCCTGCTCAAAGCAGGCTCTGCTGTGAGGTCGGACCAGGTTGCTCAGGGCTTTGTCTAGACTGGTTTTGAAAACCTCCAAGGATGGCAACTGCACAGCCCCTCTGGGCAACCTTAGCCCTGCCTGCCTGTCCCTCATGGTGAAAAGGGTCTTCCATATAGCCAGTCTGAACCTCTTCTGTCGACTTACGCTCCTTGTCTCTTGTCCCTTCACTGGGCACTGCAGGGAAAAGCCTGCCTCTGGCTTCTTGATAACCTCCTCATAGGACAGCTGCTGTAAGGCCCCCCGAAGCCGTCTCTTTCCCAGGACGGAGAAGCCCTGGCCTCTCAGCCTCTTCTCACGGGGCAAGCGCTCCAGGCTTGACCGTCGTGGTGGCCCTCTGCTAAACTTACTGCAGCTCATTGGTATCTCCTTCTTGTATTGGGGACCCAGATCTGGATACAGGCTAAACCCCATTTGATTTTAGTCGGATCACTTCTCTGATCTGTCTCAGCCGGAGGCTGCAAAAGCACCGGTGCCAGCCCAAGGCAAGGAGGGGGCCCAGGCCGGTGCGGGCAGATCTGCCCGTGCTGGCAGCAGCGTGCGCCGAGAAGAAGCTTATTGCGCTCTTGTGCAGTGTTGGACAAGGTGTCAGCTTGGGGCTGCCCATGAGGACAGTCTCTTCTTCTTGCATTGGCAAGACTCTTTGGCACTAGGATTCCCTTTTGCATCTGCGCCTCATTTTTTGTGCAAGCCCTTCCACACAAGGGTTGTATTTCCAGAAGAAAACCTCAGGTGGCAGCAGCATCATAGCTTTTGTAACCAGTCCTGCTCTTTGTGCGATTCTTCCTTGTGCCACCAGTGATTAGACCTTGTTAACGAGGGGCCCTTGTGCTTAACAACATTATTCGCAAATCATCAGCCATTCGAAGAGTGAAAGTGTTTTTTCCGGGCTGATTTACTGATGCGCAGATCTCATTTGGAAGTCCTGCATCCGTGTTTTATATATTCATGCAAACGATGCATACTTTTATATATTCATGTAAGATGAATTTGGGTTACTTTGGGTTGATAACCTGTTTGGTCTGGGTTCAACCTCACAGAGCACTCTCTGAACGATTTTCTGTCTCCTTTAAGCTCGGTACTCGTCCACTCTCTGATTTCTTGTGTGTGACCACATGTGACCGAAAAGGAGGGGGGAAGGTATTCAAGGGATCGCTAAAAGGGCCGTAGGGAATACGGACGGGAGGAATTTGGGAGTAGAACAAGCCACAAAAAGTTAAAAGGAAACATGGTGAGAGATGTAGGAAATCAGACGGAGAATGCACAAGGGAGAGAAACCTCGAGCCTCGTTGGAATAAGAGTTGTTTCTCACAGCTGCGTTTTCAGGGCTCTTGAACACCAGCACTTCAGAGATCAGCTTGGGATTTCCTGCTATTCTCACTTGCAATGACTCTGTCTCTCCGTCTAATGGGGTTTTTTAGGCACGGGACACTAGAAAATTCTCTCTATACTTTCAGCTGCACTGCCAGTCAGTCACGGTCTCTGAAGTCTTTCACGTCATTTCCCCTTTCAGGGTCCTGCCATTAAAGTATACCTGTAGAAAACAATAAGCACCAAACCTTTCTGTTCTCTCCTTCCAAAACAGAGAAGTGAGCAAAGAACATTCCTCTTGAGCTTAATGGTTTTGAAGTCACATTCCTGTGACTGGACAGAAAAAACAGCTTAAGGCTCAGCAGAAAAGTTGCGACTGAAAGGGGACTGGCAATGGGCTGTTTCTCCAGCCTGGCCCCGAAAAGACCATGCTTCTGGACACCCACAAGAGCCTGTGACCTTCTTTTACCTGAGCGCAGCATTAGAACAAGATCGTCAGGGTCTGACTGGAGTGAAGAATGGACACCAAATGACATCAGCTCCTTCTGCACTGGAAAATAAAGAAAATAGTAAATTTACTCATAGTTTTAATGGACTCTGATCTATTTTTGGTACGTCTGCTACATTGGATACTGATTACAGCAGTGTCTTTGATGCTGCAGTGTCCGTCTGTTTCTGTCACCTTGGCCTGGTTCAGGCAGAGGCGAAGGCGTTATTTGGAGAAGCGCAGGGGTGTAAGGTGACTGAGGCCTGAGAAAGGGGCAGTCCCACTCCCTGCTGCTGCTTTAACTATGCCTCAGCGCAGCACTAGAAGGTGGAGTGGAGAACTCCAGCCCTAGCTGTATCCTCTCTGCCCAGGACTAGGATGAGAGACAGGGGAGTAGTTTGCACCCACACGTACCATCTTGTGCTGTACGGGATTTGTGACGGGAAGGAACGGGCGGTAGACTGCGTGCGTGGCATTGCTGTTCTAGAGACTGCTGCCAAGTACGTGGAATGCCACTGCTCAGCACTGTTCGCAGAACACATCCAGGAAGTGGAGAAATTAGGAAGAAGGGATGTTGTGCAGTGTTAAGATGCCGGTGGCATCTCAAAGCTGCTGCTTTTTTTCAGCCTGGTGGGCGATCTCAGTACGCTGGTCTCCCAGGTCAGCATCCTACAAACACGGCATCTCGTCATGCAGCAGGCGGGTGGGTGAGCCAGGCCAGGGGTCTCAGGTGGTGCCCCGAGATGCAAGGGATGCCTACGGAGCAAGCCAGCCTAAACACTGGGCTGCGTGCTTTTGCTTACTCTGCAGAAACGCAGGCACATCCTCACACTCCGTCTAGACCAATGTCATCGCTCAGCAGATGCTCCTCGAGTCCCAGTAGCTCAGATCAGCCAGGCTCTGACCTGGGAGAGGTCCCACAGTGGGGCTACTCAAGCTGTGGCACAGCCAAGCGTGGCCACAAAATTGGGTGCGTCTCTTGGACCAGCGCTGCTGAACCTCGGTGCGGAGCGGAGCAGGACTCAAACTCCCGTGCCACCTGCCGAGCTCGTCCTCCTCCAGCAGCCCGGCACTCGTACCAGAGCCTTCTCGCCCGAAGCACCGGTGGTGGTGTGTAACAAACATTTTCTTTGGGCAAGACGGTAGGCGATTTTGCATCGCAGGTGAAGTAGGTGAGGCTCCAGTTGCTTCAGTACTGGAAAGAATGGGATGAAGAGTAAAAGAACCTCCCAGTAGCATTTCCTCCCATAGTGACAGTTTTCTAAAAACTTCAGGGTTATTTCTAAGTAATATACATATAAATAGCCCTTTTAAAATTAATGATTCACTGGAGAATATTTTATGTAATTTTATAAATGCACAGCCTAATTAAAATACAATTGCCGGTCTATTAAATACCTGATTTGCCCATATTTCTTTATGTTTGATTATTATGAAGCACAGTATTTTAAATTGTGAGTTGACTTCAGCACGGGGTTTATATGAATGTATAATTGTTAGGCTTACTTACATTTGTGAGGAGAACTGTGAGATTTCCCTGGACAGCCTAACAGGTATTTTGCATAAACTGATTGTCTGTCATTTTAAGCTTGCATAACTTCTTCCAGTTTTGGAAGAAATAATTGCAAACCTTCTAGAATTGCATGTATTCATTACATGTGAATTGGCACGTTTGTTTCATTTGTGTCTCTTACAAGGTAGTCTGTGTGCCCGCACACTGCATCTT
Source organism: Pandion haliaetus (assembly GCA_013401275.1). Classification (NCBI taxonomy): domain Eukaryota; kingdom Metazoa; phylum Chordata; class Aves; order Accipitriformes; family Pandionidae; genus Pandion; species Pandion haliaetus. Next base: position 411,890 of record VYZV01005558.1, on the reverse strand, counting down.
GTTCTTGCATATTTTGAGGGAAAGTTTCTATAAAGCATCGATTAAGTCACTGTAAAATATGAGGCAGTCCACACAGGCTTGGGGATTTGGAGAGTGGGGGAAGGACTTAACTCCCAATAGGAAAGCTAAACTGATTAGAAAATAGAAGGGAGAAATATTTGGATGCATCTGGAGTGTACAAAGTGACTAAAATTGGGTTCTGGAAGGGTTTTTTCCTGCTGCAGTGGGAGGACTACAGAGTCACAAAGGGATGTAAAATCAGGAGCCCCAGGCAAAGGTTGTTCCCTTGCGATGCCTGATAGGGAAGGCGGGTGAGGGAGCCCAGAGTCTCCGGCCTTCTCTGCAGCGGGACGTTTTAGAGCTGTTTTAGCAGTGTGGAAACCGTGTTGGTGCTTAAATTGGAGCAAGCACTGCTGTAGACAGGCTCCGGGTGCTTTTACAAGGTGTCACGGAAATCTGTCCAGATCAGGTCCCCGCGTGCCAGCCATCAAAATCCACCTGCTCTGCTGCTGGGCTCCACCGGCGGGGTGCCGCGGTGGGAGCTTCAAACGGAAAAAATCAGAGCAAATTCTTGCTGTCTGCTGCGGAGGGCTCGGGCCTTTGGGACACCGAAGGAACTGCCAGGAGCTCGTGTGTGACCAGCGCGTGTTTAAAACAACAGCCACGGTGCAAACGCACCTTCAGGCCAGTATGGCCCAAGGAACCACGCAGACGATTTCAGATACGTAATTAGTCTCTCCAACTTCAGCAAGACTTCTCAAATGCTTGATATTTCAAACATGTTTTAAGTGTGGGCCAGTGACACAAACCTGTGACAGCTTGACATCCCTTACATGACTGATTTGTGACAGAGGTGGCAGAATGGCCAAGTGCTTTCAAAGGCTCCGTTTTTCCATCCCCTCTTCCCTGGAGGAAGGGGGAGCATTCTTCTCCAGAGGGACATGGTTTTATAGTGCGTCTTTTACTAATTACTCAGACACAGTGGTAATCAGTGCACACGTACATGCGTGCGCTTTTTTCTTTTTCCACGTCAATAGCTATACTTCATTTTTATACATACACAGCGATCCCAGAAGTGCAACACGGAGAAATAAATGTGTCGTACAACAGGACAGGCTGTGCTCCGGAGCCTGCAATGGGAAGGTGCGCCAGTGCAGAACTTCACGGATTTCAGTGAGATGCTGTCATAACCCGACCACGCTGAGGGGCTATGCCTTGGTAAAGGTTCAGGCTCTCGGGCAGGTCTGGCTCACAACAGTGCCAGATCCGCCCCCGGCTGCCTTACCTCTGCCCGACTGTTTGAAGTGGATGTCCATAAGACAATGTTTGCTATCAGGAGATAAAAGTACCTGTTGAGCTCCAATAGGGAGAGATTTAAACCAATCGAACATCGACATTGCCAATATATGTATACTTTATTCAGCATCTAAATACTGTTACTAATGCGTGCCATGTTGGATTTAACAGATCTAACTATTCACATAATCATTGATAAAGACAGTTATATATTCAGTGGCGATAAGAATAACGACAATACAAATAACACTCACGAGTGCGGTTAAGGCGACCGGCAATGTCATATGGTCAAGCGTCCCTGGCTGGGAGGATGTCACCATGTTAGTGAGATCCTCAACTGGCTCTATCCTAAAGTCAGCTTTTACAGAGTTGCTTTACCTACGTGCAATTACTTGCAGCTGTGATCCGAAAGCAAACCGCAAACCACAAACCACGGGCCGGCTTTCACAGAAGTATATCGAGGTTGGTAAAGCAAATCAGTTTCCGTCCTTCAGCCGGGGCCTGCTGAGGGAAGAGGCTCGTGGTTTCCTGTGCGCGATGTTTGCAAAGGAGGGTGGGTCGGCCACCGTTGGTCACCACGGACGGCACATCCATTCTTTGCACGTGAAGCTTTTAAATAGGGCGGGAGAGGATACAGTGCAAGGAAAGACATAAGGAACAAACAAAAGAGCACAAAATTGGTGCAGCACGGAGACCGCTGTCTGCTAGCACAAGTCTATGTAAAATCACCGTTGAAAGCACAACACATCACATCACATAGGTGCAATTAAAGCTGCCCAGTAACACTGGGTTATAGTTTTGAAACTGCAGAGGACTATCCTATACAAAACATGTGTCATTTAAAATATAGATTCGACAGATATACCAATTCCATTACCTAAGGTATGAATCTGGATTTATAATGGAGTAGCATCAAGCTAAAATAATCTTATCTTGACAAAGCTTTCAGTAACTGTAAAAGCAAAGTGAACGCAAGGGCAATACTAACTGTTGGCCAGGTCACCACCGTACTGGGCACTTTATGAACGAAGACTCTCAAAGCCCAGTGCCTCAGTTTACAACCTAAATAACATAAACCAGGTGTTAGAAATCAGTCCGTGACCCACTGAACTTAACACAAGGTTTGCACTGATTTCAGGGAGGCTGGGTATCAGCTAGGCTCTCTCTGCAGTCTAAGAATGACGTTAATAGATCTGAAGGCCAGAGGAGTCCACTCTGTTATCTAGTTTTAACCTCTCCATAATGCAAGATTTAGGATTTCCCTAAATCCTTTACCTAAAATCCAACCACTATTGGCCTAAGGCATAACTTTTAGACAAGTGTCCATTTTTATTACCTACACTTTTAACGGTAAAGAACTCACTAATTTCCTTAGGAACAGGCCTATTTAACAAAGGTTCCCAGTTTTCATTTTGAGATCCACAAGTGGTTCGTCCATTTAACGCATGACGTTGGCATCTTTTTAGCTGCTCACTTGAAATGTCATGCTAGGCCATGTCTCATACAGATGCCTACATGTATTACATTCATACCACTCCCTTGCCGACAACATTTATAATCTGTAAAAAAAGGCAAGTTAGAAAGCATTGGTTGGTTTTTTTTTTCTTAAGTCCACTTTGATTACATGCATGATTGTATCCTGCAAATCAAGAACCAAAAATGGGTTCAGCACTACAGTGACAGAAAGCCACGCAATTTGCAGGTCAGCATTAGTCCTTCGGCCTTCAAAGGCCACCTAATAATGACAATATCTCTTGCCAGCCACTGATGAAATATAGCAAAATCTACCAAAAGTCCTTTTCAGACCCAAATACCAAAGATCTTTTCTGTCAAATTAAGCTGAGTGCAGGAAAAAATTACCAGACAACCTCTTAACCCTGTCTGTGCAAGGTTGTGATTCAGAAAGCTCTTGGGGAAGTCAGTCACTCTGTCTCTCGGAGTGCCAGCAGGGACAATGTGAAGCCCTGGAGGGCTTGCCTAGGACAACCGTTACAGATGATGATATTCCAGAGCAAGGGAAAGGTGAAAAACACCACAAAGGCTGAGATTAGCTATTGCGTGATGTCAAAGTGAGTCAATAAAAAATGAAGTATATCTTGATAAAACATAAAAGATAGTAACATTTCAAAATTCAGAAGAAGCTTCAAATTACTTGTGTTACATTTCATTCTGCATGAGACCACAGATCCAGGTTCAGACAACGAGCTGGCAATTCTGAATATGCTTAAACCATGCAATTGAACAGTGCAATGCTTTGTGAACTGCCTTTCAAACTGAGAAATCCAGCATGGTTTCAATCCATGGCAGCTCCAATCTTTTTGTCTAGCAGGGGGACTCAATAGAAAATTCATAGTAGACTTAGGTTTGTGCGTGCCTGAATGTCTGTCTTTTAATGCAGTGGAGGTTTAAGAGGACAGTATCACACAAAGGAAAAATATTCTAGATCATGTATTATCAAGATACCACTAACAAGATGAGAAGATTTAATTGCTATATAGAATCATAGGATGGTTTGGGTCGGAAGGGACCTTAAAGACCATCTAGTTCCAACCCCCCTGCCATGGGCAGGGACCCCTTCCACGAGACCAGGTTGCTCCAAGCCCCATCCCACCTGGCCTTGAACACTTCCAGGGATGGGGCAGCCACAACCTCTCTGGGCAACCTGTGCCAGCGCCTCACCACCCTCACCATGAAGAACTTCTTCCTTGCACCTGATCTGAATCTCCCCTCTTTCAGTGTAAAGCCATCACCCTTTGTCCTATCACTACAGGCCCTTGTCAAAAGTCCCTCCCCATCTTTCCTGTAGGTCTCCTTTAGGTGCTGGCAGGCTGCTGTAAAGGTCTGCCCGGAGCCTTCTCCAGGCTGAACAACGCCAACTCTCTCGGTCTGTCTTCACAGGGGAGAAAAATGGTGAAGTGGCAGGATGTCTGAAGATGACAGGGTCTTGGGCTCTGGTTTTGAGTACAGCTTGTATGACAGAGAGGGCAGAGGAAGGCAAACAAGGGGGGGTGTGTGAGAGAGACTGAATTGGCCCCTGGAGCCATTTGTCTCAAAGATTGTTAAGCAAGATACGCCTCTGGCTGATAAGGCCACTGACCATCCAGGAGAGGAGATCTGAACTNTAAGGCCACTGACCATCCAGGAGAGGAGAGCTGAACTGTCATCTTGAGCCGTTTGTCTCAAAGTTTGTTTGTTGTGAGAGACTGAACTGTGAACTGTTTCCATTTGTCTCTGGGTTGGCTTGTCAGGCAGGGTGCTTCTCTGGCTGATAAGGCCATTTAGGCATCCAGGGAGGAGACCGGGCTGGAGCCAGCAAAGTATGCAGGAATGGAGGAGACTACCATTGTCTGGAGTCTTTGAGATAACTACTGGTTTCCTGGCGTTGATCGCATGAAGGTCGCGTGATAAATGAAACCTGCAGTGCATGAACAGTACGTATGTGCGTGTATCGGACTATGCCCTATAAAAACCGTGGAGACAAGCCGTGGAGGCGCACCCCCATCACCAAAGAACTGAAGACTGAGGACCAACAAGACGCCGCTGGATCCATGGTGGTGACTATCCTTGCAACTCTTTCCCGACTGCTTGCTTGATTTCTGCCTTTTTCTTCCATTCTATCCTATTGCTACTATTTTCTACTTTTAACACTTTTTATAATAAACACTCTTTTAGGTATACGGCATTTGACCTCGTTTGTGTCTTAATCTCTCTCTTGGGATCATATCGAAACCTTCCCTGACATTGGATCAGGACAGTGTGGTAAAAGGGGAGAGAAACACGTGGAGGATGAAGCAGGTGGCAGACCCCTGTTGAGTGAGTGCTTTGGCTTCCTTGGTTTGGTTTTTATTTTAGCCAAGGATTCTTCTGGCATTGAAACAGGAGTTGACCCAAAGTTTCTGCCAAGGCAATGGTCGGGGGTGGGGAATAGAACGTGAACCACTAGCAATACAGGAGTGGGACTAAGGATTTGATAACACTTCCAAGATCACACATCAGAGCTCTGTGAATGCACATACCTTACAGGAGTAGTCCTACAGGTAGGGGGCTGAGCTGGGATGTCAGCACTGAACTGAGTATTACTGTGGGCAGTGGCAAGGGCCGAAGAAGTCAGGCAGATACCGGGATCTATGGTGCTGCGAGGTGCAGACCTTGCCCATGCAACACAATCTTCCCCCCAACGAAACCCCTCCGTGAACACGGTGGTTGGCACCCATCCGTCCTGACGGCCCCAAGGAAGGAGCTGGGGCCAGTTTCTTTCTTGTGGCACCTTACACAGAACAAGACAAACGTGTGTATGTATTATTAGGACACTGGAAGGCAGACATAGTGTTTGCCACATTCCAGGGAGCTGATGGCTATTTAGCTTTGCCCAGCTGAGAGGGATTTCTATGGCTTTGCTCCTTTCCTTGCCCAGAATGGTCATTGGGCTGGGAGGGATGGAGGGGAATCGTTTCTCGTAACGCTGTTCCTGTGTGTTTATAAATATTCCCTGGCTGGGGCTGGCTCATCACACAAGATGGCAACGCGTGCTTCCCTTCCCCCTGCCTTCCCCTCCCTCCTCACATCTCTACCAGCACAGCAGATTCCAATAATAAACCCATCAGTGTGAAAGCCAGGTGTCATCCAAATTCTTTTGCTGCAGTGTTTGATCTATCCTCTGCTTCAAGATACAGGTTTCAGAGTATTTTATGAGATGCACTTCACAGCTTTTATCGTACAAGATATTCTGCAGCATCTCATGGCTGCATTTTATAAAATTTTATCAAATATTATGTAGAATATTTTAGCAATAAGCCCTTTTTTAGGGGATCAGTTCCAGTACAAGCTTGCATACATATGAAAGTGCAAAGAGAAAATGTGAACGTCCTCAAAACACTGTTAACACTTAACCTTCCAGAAGCTGGGCTATTTATTTTGTGATGGAGCTTGTGCAGTCCACAGGGAAAATAAAATGGGATATAAGGTACAGCAACTGCTTTCCTATGGCTATTTAGCTTTACAAAGCAGAGATGCCTCAGTCCATCCACTGTCCTCCGTGCTGCGGAGCAGCCCAGGAGGGATCACAGGCTGAATAACGTCACCTTATTCCTCACTGGGCTCCCCTCGGCTTCCCTGAACAAGCAACTTCTCTGTTTCCAGGTCTCAGCAACCACTGACACATCCTCCATCTGGCAGACTGACTGTACAGGTGCATCTGCAGCTCCGACTCTTCTCATTGCAATTATTTGTCTTCCCCAGCGCTAGGCAGAGCACATCATGTGCTGCCAGCCCCCGCACACCTGCAATCCACAGCCACCCCTCCAACCTTCAGACACCCCTGAAGTACCACAAGAGTTCATTATGTCAGAGGTCTGGGCATCAAACAGTTCATGTCCCCAGTGGTGGGAAGAAATTAAGAAGTGGCACCTGGAAACTGTGGGAATCTTTTTCTGTCATGGAAATGGAACAAAAACCCACAGTCATTATTTGTTAATTTTCTCAGCTTGTATCTAAACCCATGCACAGGTAAGACCCATTTCAGCTTCTCAAGGTCTAGGGAGGGAAGGGCAGGATATCTGAAGATCTTGCAGTCACATGAAAACAAGGCCAGGTGCTGAGGAGCAGCAGCGCTTCTCCAGTCTTTTTATGAAGCCGGTCCTTTCTGAGGTTTGGGTTTCAGATCTTCAGGGCTGCACTCCCCCAGCTCAGGCAGCCGAGACAAGCCTTGCCCGAGAAGTGCTGCGGTGCAGGAGTCCCTGCAGATGGACATCTCGGACACAGCACGTCTCCGTCTGCCACAGGAGGTCACTTTCTGTACAGCTCTCTGGAAGAGACAGACCAGTCCCATTTAGCAAAGTCGCCATGAAACATTCAACTTTGTGTTTAATTTTTTAAGTCTTTTCCCATTTGTTTAATGGAAGCTGAAACACTGCCATCACTGTCAAGCCCAGGAGCAGTGTTGTCTTGCCAGATCTTTTTGGGTCTACAGAAAATGGCAATATTCATACTTGCGTTACAGCAACAGCAAATAAAATTGAACATGGCATTTACATTTGCAGCATGAAAATTCAGATCACTGAACACAACATGAAAGTTATTTAAGGTCCTAATAATCTATACTTGCACACTGCCGGTGTTGTGTCATGCCAGTTGTTTTGAAGGATGAACTAACTCTTTAGACTTCCTGCAAAGGAAAGGAAAAAAATGCTGAAAAATAAAATGAATATACTCCAAAAGAAATCCAAACAAAAAGAAAGCTGAATAAGAAGAAATAGAAGATATCATTTTCCTCCATTAACCAAGGAAAAAAACAACCCCCAAACCTTCAGAGCTAGTTTTTGATAATTTATTCCTAAATTGCTTTCTGTCTCTTATTTTTAAAATTTATGGTTTAGTAATTTTTTTCTCAGGCATCAATTGTTAGTCATTACTTGGTTATGCCGATGAAAACAAGAAAATCTTCAGGTAAAAAATTCTCCTACTGGAAGACAATAACAAACCAGACCTTCTTCTCTAATCATACTGTGGCAGAGGATCCTGAAATATATAAGCAGCACCTTAAAATAAAAATTGCACTGTATTAAATGTATAGTTTGGGTGGTCATCATGTTTCAAACAGAGATCTGCTACGCTTACAGAGAATTGAGCAATTGTAAGCTTTGTTCACCTTCACAATCCCTGTAGATTTTGGGAGAAGTTGTCTCTGAGCTAGCAGAAGTCTGAGGAAAGCATTTTGAAGAAAGCTGTCTCTCATTTATTAATATAACAAAGTGAGTCTGATGGCTTAAATAAAAGAACAACTCTGGCAGCTGCCAAGCTCTTACAACCACTATTTTAAATTAAAGAGGAAGGAAAAACCCTATACACAAGCTCAGTGACAAGCAGGAATCTGTAAAGTCAAGGATGAGAATGGAGCAGAAGAGGGACACGCAGATACCGCAAAGGCGGGCGAGCAGGAACGTGCCAGTGGTACGGATGAGGCTGAGGAAGCGATACTGTGGTTTTCACAGCATAGTAATGAAGAACTAAAGCGAGTTAGGCAACACAGTCATTCCAGCACATTTAGGCTTCTGTTGTTTACACTGTTCTCCATTTTATATGCTTATCTAATCCCAGTTAGGCTTTTTGATTCCACACCAGTAGTCCCTGATGTAAAATACAAGTACGGTATACTTCAGGAGCACACCCTGGTAGGTCTGCTGACTAGCTAAGGGTCTTAGGAGAAACATGAGGGATGGCCATCAAGAATGTCAAAACCTCCAGAATTAGCAAGGTATGTTATTCTGTCCTGAAACTGGGAAGTATTTCAAAGCTAGGGGAAGTAAAAAGTGTAGCTCTCATTCAGAAATTCTAAGATGAAAAATACGCTCAATCTTTCAAGAAGGTTACATAAAATAATTGCTTTAGACAGCTTTGAAGCGTCCTTTTGGCACACTTCTACATTTTCTGGCTTTCCAGGCATTGGGTTTGATTCAGGAGAAACTCAGTTGCAGATGCACGGCTCTGCGAGCTCCAGACCCCTCTCCTGCTCCAGAGACCGGATCACCGAGAGCTCGAGCTGGAGCTAGGCTCCGGCGCCCCGTATTTTGGGCACTGAAACCCAGCCCGGAGCCCTGCCCTTGTTTCACGGCAGGCGCTGCAGCCGGGAATAGACGCCGAGCCACACGTGAGGCCGAGAGCCCAAGGAGGTGGCCAGCAAGGAGCACCCAGCAGGGTGCTTCGAGGGCCACGCGTGGTCCGAAACCCTGCCCATCCTGGGAGATGGGCGCACGCATCAGCCTGGAGCCTGCGGCTCAGGGGAGAGGCTTGAGGAGCCGATCTGGCATGAAAGAGCCATCAGAGATGTCTGCTGAGACCCCAGGACCTCACTGCCCTGGACCAGCCCTCAACATCAGGCTTCGATCTTGCTCCTTTTCTTTTACTTTCCACCTATGAATCTTTGACTTTACTAGGGGATTAGGTATCTAGGAGGGCTGCTGAAGCAGAGCCCATGGGGAAGTTAGGAGGAAAACCACTCCAGCTCTGGATCCTCATTGGCTTTGGGCTGTTCAGATCAGGTCCATGTGCAGAGACATGGGACGCTTTGAAGTAAATAAGCTAAGTACCTAGGGTGTTTCAATAATTCCAGAGTGAGGGAATTACAGAGGGGGTTGGAGTTGTAATTTTGTTTTTATGTGCCTAATCTCTGCTTAAATTCAGGTGCCTTCAAAGATTTTCAATCTGACTCTAATTTGAAACGCGCTGCTACAAGCTCTTTCCTCGCTGTCAGCTGAAAAGCAAGGGCTCTGGGAAGTTGTCTGGGGAAAGGTAAATCTTTTCTATCACACTGAGCTGCTATGGATGCCAAATAGAATGAGGCAGCTTTAAAGGATTTTCCCAAGTCAGCTCAGAAAAAGTGATTCTATAGGATTTATGAACCAGCTTCTCATAATTCAATAATGACTCACCATTTCCTCCACTTGCTAGATTGCTTAGCGCTGATTTGGATGCTCTGATAGAGCAGCATTGATAAGCAGCTGCGTGATTTACCTTGAGGTGGTACTTCATTCTCTGAAGATAGTTCACATCTCTGATATCAGAATGAAGGAAAATAATGCTTGCATAACAGAAGATATAAATATGGCATATTCAAGAAATATTTTTAAACTGCTGTTCTCAGAGCTGTTTCAAATTAATCTGGATTTCTCCTCTAAGCCCTGTGACAAGTCAAGAAGAGAGCCAAAATGCCCTGAGCATAGGTAACTGATCAGAGGGTCTCTATAAGGTAAAAGAATTTAGGAAGGTATCACCTCCAAACTGTTCTGTCTGCTCACCTCCTCATGGTTAGCATGACTGCACTTCACCTGTGTCACTGCAAAACCAGGCAATTTAGCCTAAACTGCTGCTGAAAGCTGCGAAACTAAACTGACCGACTTTGCACAGGTGTGGGTGGGTGCTCGACAGCTGGGTGTCTGGCTTCACCTGGGTGGAGGCTGGCAGAGCAGGAGAAACAAATGGGCCGTGATAAGATCCGGTCCACCTGACCGCAGTCTGAAGTCTCAGCTCCAACATTTACTGCCAGGGCAACTGGACAAAAGTGTGGTTCGTCAAGAGGTGGAATAGCAATATAAGCAATATATCAACATATCAAGGTCTTAATAGAAATAATTAAAAAAGGAAGCATGATTACTAGGAAAGAAGAAAACCCCCGTTGTGTTTCTGACCAGTACTATGTTGGAGGGTAAACATCCTGAATCCTATTGGGCCGGTCTTACAACCACTGAAAAATCCTTTTTCAAAAACACCTTCTTCTTTCAAACTTAGTAGCAGTGGAGTATGTTGGCACAGCTCAAAATACACACGTGAAATTTGACTTCTACTGTGAAACATATTATGGAAGAATGACCTGGTAAGTTTGCATGCATATTGTCTTCCATTAATTCAATATCAGATTCAACACATGACAAATTCAAAGATTTATTCCAATCAACAGTGTTGAAATCCTAGCTGGGCTCTGAAATTACTGACTATACCTTCATCTGTAATAATACACAGTCTGAATACAAGTGTCTGTTGATATTGTGTTAAAGAATTCAGGGGCTCTCCTGTAAGCACTCTCACCTGTGAACAGAACAAGTCAGAACATAGCAAACTCCGTTCTTCGTTAGAAACAAAAATACCAGTATGTTATCAAGCAAGTATGCCTCATGGGAACAGCTCTCTTAAAGTAAAAGTAAGTATGTGAGAAGAGTTTAAAATTGTAAAATCTGTCATGTTATTATAAACAAATTTGTGTTATTCTCTGAATAGCTGTTACATCAGCAGACTCATACACAAGGAGCAGGAAAGTGTAAAATTATTCCTTTAGTTGTTAAAAAACCTTTGTCACTTGTCATGTCAATATATAATTTTCTCTGATTTACATCTTAAAACAAGCTTTTCTGGGACCTTATTATTATTATTGTTACTATTATTAAATAAATAATTTTGGATGCAAGGATCTCACTGTGTAGCATATGTGCATCACTACTACTTGGGGCACTACGAACGCTGTGTGAGTAGTGCTAATACAGTAAAAGAGAAATCATGATTCATTACTAGCTTCATAAGGTGTGGGATTTGCCAGTGGATTCAGTCAGTGTTTTGCCTTTCTCCCTGGAAAGCTGTGGGTGAAAGGAAGCTTGCTCATAATTACTAATCAAAACTCTAGCCAGGAGCTGGTTTCAAAATGAGCTTAGGTGGGGCAGCGCTGCTTAATAAGAGTGGAGCTTTCAAGAGGTTTTTTCCTTGAAAAACTGCTATGGAACGTCTGCCTTCCTTTGCTTTGTTTTAGATTCATTTTCTAATTTTTCCTTCTGCATCCCCAGAAAGAAAGGACCTCTTTATTTTCAGTGCTCACATCTTCCCCCATTCCCCCATAATTTGGCATCTTCTGAATTTTTTCAGCTTACAGTTCAAGGTAGCCCCCAGATTTGCCTGTGTTGCCCATCCCTCCAGCTCTGTCGGGGCTACCCCAGCGCGCTGTGTGACTGGAGATGCTGGGAGGAGACTCCTACACATCCTGGCCACCAGTGCAAACTCTTCTGTCACTTATGAGAGAAATCTTGGCTAAGTTGCAAATGTTAGTGCTCCACATTACTCACCCTTTTACTTTATCTCACTCTATTTGCCATACGTCATGTCAAATTTTATGCTCAGGAGAAATAAAAAGTTCATTGCAAAAACTACACCAACCAAAAACTAGGAACCAGCCGTACAAAAAACAGAGCACACAACTCACTACCTGTTAAGATGGTTGTGTGTCAACAAAAGCGGAGCAAACATGTCAGTAGAGAAAAGAGATTCTGGTTTCAGGGTCACAAAGGAATTGCTACATGCAATCAAGAGTGAAAAATCTTTTAAGTTTTGAAAAATGATCTTATAATTTTGTGTCTCAGATATGACAAAGTCCTGGCCTGCAATGATTGCTAAAGGCCTAACACACTTCCATAGGAAAAGGATATTAGCTGCAGCACTATATCAATCCCAAGACACAGTGCATTTCTACCAGTCCATAACGTCTCTGGCATTTTGGTCTGGAAAACTTAATTTTCACTCTGTGTGAGGACCCCAAAGGGAGCTTTATTCTTTATTTTACTCTCCTATGCTAAAATAAAACCCCATAGTTTGAGCAATTTGGCTGTCATCGTGCATTCATTCGCCGTGAGTACCTTCTGATCCATACTGGATGTGTGACCCAGCACAGCGTTATGTAAGCATTCTAACTTTTTATTAAGTTCAGAGCTGCCATATCCTGCTTGTCAGAACTACTTCCATTCTCCAGGTGGTTTATTTAGGATGGAAGCTGGTCACAGAGAAAAGTGCACAGTGTCACTAAATCCCAGTGGATTTAGTCCTCCTGACCTCTCTGCCCATTGCTGCTTGATGGCATCAACCAACAAGATCTCAGCACTCTTCTCAGTTTTTCTATTATTCACAAGCCCTCTGTATCAGAGAGCCTTACACAAAAACAAAAGGCATGGTTTACAGTCTGTTATTATCTATCCAGACCTGGAAGCAGTTGGGATGAATAGGAGGACTGTAAAGTTCTTTCCTGTAACGCTGGGCTCTATTAGTGTCTCCCGTCTGCTCCTGCCCCATCCCTTCTCTGTAAATCCTCCTTGTAACCCTTGTTTTTCCAACAGAATACCTATTGGGGATGGCTGTTTGAGGAAAAAAGAGAAGAATGAAAATTAGTGAGAAGTTAATCTTTGCATTCATTAATTTTGTTCTTACAAAAGAAGATGAACAGTTGCATTTAAGCTGTTTTTAGCTGTAATCCTAGCACTTCCATCTGCTCATTATGCTTGTAAGATGACAGGAAGAATATTGCATTAAATTCATTACCAGGAAAGTATAGAAAAATTGGAGGAACAGTAACAAAAAAGGCTTAGTGCACAACAGTGATTTATTTATGAAGGAAGATTAATAGCTAAACTTGGGAGCCCAGCTGAAGGGAAATAATTGGAAAGGCTCTCAAAGGACCCTCTGGAAACAGGCTCAAACCTCAGACTGTGAAAGTCCTTACTCATTTTTATTTAGTCCTCGTTAGACCACGACATCAAGAAAAGCTCCAGTTAAAAATTAAACAGGGGGAAAGTGGCTACAAATATTTTCCAGATCCGAGTATCAAGCAAGGCTTTATACAGCTATCGTGAGCAGTGGCCTTTGGTGGCAAACAGCTGGAAAGTAGAACTGTACGCAGGTAAATGACTTCTCTTGGGAAGCTTTAGTGGCTGCCTCCGAACCAGAAAAGAAAACAGCCAGGATCTGTTCTTTGGTCCTGAAGCTGAACCGCGAGAAGGGGGAGAAATGCACCCAGGACCTGGGCACCTTCTGGGATGGAGCTTGTTGGCACAGGCCAAAATGTGCCACGGTGCCCGCAGCTGCATACAGTGTGGATGACGGCACACGTCTGCTTCAGCCCCTGTTCTGGCCCAGGTTAGTTTGCAAATATTGATGTAACTGGGCCCAGAATCACATCCCGACAGCCACACAGTATCATACTGCTGGCAGTAGGGTGACCTTCTGCTTAAGAAAATAAAAAAAATACCATTAAGCACAGAACATACTGAACTCTTCAGTCGAATCCTGAGGGAAACATACCCCATTTACTCCTGTTATCAGACAAATAATCTCAAAAAGCAAAGATGAGCAAGTATAGATCAGTATTTAAAACATACTTACTAATACCCTTTTGTGTGACAGTCTCAAAATACAGAGGATTTTCCTTTTCTGAGACCCCTTTCTTTTTAATTTTGAGTTTATTAACTAGATCTTTGCTGTTTGGTTCACCAGGAATGTAGAGATTACACCATTACAGAACAATGTGGCTCTGTAAGTTATAAACATAAATGAACGGTCTTGGATTCTCTTGCAAAAATGCAGACTTCTGCAATTCACAGACTATTTCTCTTCCAAACCATTAATTATGACAGGATACTGGAGAGGAAAAAAAAAAGGCAAAACAAAATATTATCAAATGGTCATTATAGTTACCCAAACTTTCATTACAAATAGCACTGGGGGATTTCAGGAATTTCATAGGAAGGCTGGTCTTTGATTTTCTGGGTTTTTTTTTCTGTTTTCCTTAGCCTTTTCATTAATGGAACACATTGGGATAATGTAGTCTTTTTTTTTAATAAGCCACCAAGATATAGGCTGTTTTAGAAACAGCACTGCAAAGTATTATCCACTACAAAACACTGTTAAGGGAGGTTTTATCTGTTCCTGGAGAATTATATAACAGTTCTGGATTTCTCTCCTGAGAAATACAAACCTGTAAGCATGACATGGAGCCTGGTGAATGAATGTAATATATTCAAGCAGAACTCTTTGTACACATAAATTTAAGTATAAAAATAGTTATATCTTTTTTAAAGTCCATAGCAGCAGCCATTCTGTCCAGAAAGTTTTTTGTGTTGGTGTTGCTTTTTCCTCCCTCAGATATAGAAAAGGAACTCATAACACCATTTTTTCTAATGCTTTGCAATAGTGGTGTTAAGTTAAAGCCACCCTGATCCTACACTATAAGGGGAAATATATGCCAGATGCTGCAAACATTTTGTGCTCTTGGGAAGAAAGAAGAATGAGACCTCTCTTCCTGCTACCAGTTTTTTGGGGAAGTTTGCCTTGCAACACCAAAGAAAGTATTTTTTAATTTGCTTTTAAAAATGAATCTTTGAATAGCACATAAACGGCCATAAAGAACACTGCCTACAAGGAAGGCCATTAAGGGTTTGGCAGAGCACGTTTAGTGTCCATTTTCTTGACAACCTTGAGACTAGAAACGTACTGATTTTTAAAAGTAAGCCTATAATAACAAGTTTCCAAGATCTCACACAAAAGAAGAAAATTTTCAGCAATGTACCTAATCTCAGCATGCTCACCGCAAAAATAACATGCTGATTAACATCTCTCAGGAATTCCGGTCCTTAATATTCATAGGATCTTGAATCAAGTTCGTCTCTCTTGTGGCTGATCAAGAGAGAACACCATTGTCTGTCAAACACGCTGTACTTAGCATTTTGATGCAGCACAAGCTGTTGTCACGGTGACATACCGGCAAAGTCCTTTTAGGTAGCTTGAGAAAATTTAGGATGGCTGCCTTAATACCAAAGAAGATAGGTGGCCTTAAACTACACACCTCATTAGGTTCTTAAAGTGTTACTAGCCTGGGCACATGAAGAGCATAAATGTACACAATAAGGGTTTGATTATATCCAATAATAGTTGAGTGTATGCTATTTGACACAGCAATTCTGTCGCCTATGTTAAATACCATGTGCCTGGAGGGAATGCTGAAACAGCTTCTGTCTTATGTTTCTTACAGACAAAAGAATGAGAGGATGCTGAGACACTACACAAAGCTATGAAACAAGAACCAGTAGCCAAGGCACAAAAAAAGTAATTGCTGAACTTTTTTTTAAAGGGATTTCATTGTAGAGGGCTACACACAGGACTATATAGGCTATATAGAGGACTGTAAGCTTTATGACATTACCAAACATGTTTGTTTCTCCTCTGCTTTTTAGAAGCACATCTTTTTAAGTAGGTTTTTTGACATCTATTTCAAACCATTTGCTCTGCACACTGCAGCAAGGCTTCATCAGTTTTTCTGGATAATGAAAAGGTTGTATTGGTTTTTAGATTCTTCTGAAGCCTTTAATAGGGAGCAGTCCTGTGTCAGAACTTTGAATTAAATGCAAAGAACTTGTCTTGCTTCCTAAAGCTCTGACAATGCCAAGCATGTTTTGCAAGCAGAGTTCAACATTACTGCTAATTATATGGTTTGTATTGGCAGAGCTCCAAGTCAAATCACTATATCCATCCTGACCAGGGGGATCTATCCTACAACTCTCAAGTTTTCAGAAAGCCCCTCTTGTAGGCAATGATTAAGTACGCTGCAATATGAAGTTCTTGCAAAAACTCTCACTTTTTTTTTTTCCATGTTTACATACGTTTCAAGCTCTGCTAGTTAGATACTTAATAAAACCTGTGAGACATATACATGTCATTCATGGCATGTTTGACATCTAATGGAATTCATTGTCTGGGGAAAAAAAACCAATGTCTGTGGAATTATCGCTTTCTGCCGTATCTATAAAAGCGTCATCCAGCTGTGAAGAGATTTCACGTGAAAAACTCTGGTAAGTAGCAGTTTTAATTTATCTGCAGTCAATTTACAGCCCCTTTTCACTAGCTACCACCCTCCAAAAGCTTCTGTATGTTGGCACCTGTGTATAGGATCCCCAGATCTCCAGAATCGCCATCCTCTAATATTAGATCATGCCGGTCGTAGCTGACAGCTCCTGGGCCTCCTGTCGTCTTCCAGGAAGCTCATTACTAGCAGTAAGGAATGCTCACTGTCGTTCGGGTCCAGCAGTTGAATTTAGCATTTTGAAAGGCAGCTAGGCTGGCTTGCTGTTGTCCATAATTTCCCTTCCTCAAAAGTATTGCTGTGGAGAGGATTCCTCTATGGCACCCTAAAAAATCAAAGAGACAAACCGAAACCCTTCCATCTCAAGAGGAATGAAAGTTTAAACCTCTCTCTACTACTCCTGCCTCGTGCTGTGCTAGATACATCACCTAATTTCATGCTCTGAGGGCTTCCAGTTGATGCTCCTGGACGGCAAACTCAGACTTACTTTTGGAGTCTGGCAGACAGGAATCTCTTGAATCCCAGCAGAGTATCAGGGAACAATGAATAGCCCAACGAATTTCAGACTGGGGGATCCCCTGCTGGTCTTAGTCAGATTCAAAGACGAGCTGCTAGTCATCCTTTTAAAGGGGATGTCTGGCGTGGGGCAACACTAAGGAACGTAGCAAGTCTTATTTAATTCTGGAGGCTGGCATTAGTACAACCCTTCAGTGTATAAATGGTACATGCCAGAATGTTCTGAAAATTGTTTTCAGAGTAGGATTTCAAATACCCATTTAAAGGATAGAGATTTATATGTGCATACTTTTTATTATGTGAAAACTTGCTACTGTGTGTCAAGACACAAAGCAGCAAGAGGCAGCACAAATGTTCTCTCCTTGTTCATTGTGACTATTTGCTTTTTAGGGCTTTGGATTTTTTTCCCACTGAATGCAGCAATATTGAGTTCAAATTTATAAACAGATTTTTCCCCACGGATGGCAGAGTAATAACTTCTTTAGCGTCATGTCAGATTATACTCTAAGAGTCATGAATTACCATGGCAGTGGTATTATGGTGCATTAGAAAGTAAAATCATAGGGTTGTCAAAGCATGTTTTCCTTTACTGTACATTCTTGGGTTTTGGGGTGGAATTTGAAGTGAGACGTGATGGAGATAAAGCTACTCCCCAAAGCTGATCTAAGATTTCAAAGTATTTTTCAAACTATGATTTAAAACCTTCATGACAGAGTAATTTTTGACTGAATCTCCTGGCCTTGTGTTCATCTGTTTTTTAATGCTGAACAATCTTTTCTTGTACATATGCGTTGTAAATTTCTAAATCTATACAGCTGCTCATTTATTTTTATATTTTTCACTCTTATAATATGACTTTCATGGATGGAATCTTTCTTGTATTACAGTTAACAGTTTTGCCTTTGACTTCATGAAACTGAAGATTTACTTTAGCTTCTATTCTCTAACTGCATGGGTAGCAGTATTGAGTAAGGGGAGGAAAGAGAACCAAGCAGATAAGAACCTTAAACTTGGCTACACTGTGGAGATGAACAAATCATTTAGTCCCAAATTTTCAAAAGGATCGTCTAATTCTCAGCGCTTGACCACCTAGCTCTAGAAAACCAATCTTACTTCCCCTAAGCAGCAAATAGTCACATTTTTTAAAATCTAGGCTTACCTATTTAAAGCTGGGCACACAGAAAGCCATTTGTAATCAGGATGCATCTAACCCTCAGTACCTGTTCCTCAGTCTTTACAAAACAGAGTGTTTCCTTAACTGAATGACAAAGATGAATGGAAATGTAAGACACCATACAGGAGTTCAGTGTGTATAGTTGTTATGGGTTTGTGTGGCGCCGTTTTCTTTGGTGGCAGGGGAGGGGGGCTGCAGAGATGGCTCCTTTAAGAAGCTGCTAGAAGATCCCCGGCGCCAAAATGTCGGACCCGCCTCTGGGAGGGGAGTGACGGTGGCAGCGCC
>VYZV01005558.1:352210-382840 GCA_013401275.1 Pandion haliaetus | reverse complement strand
GTTTAGTTTTAAAACTCTTGTATGAGCATGCTGAGCTTGCCAAACTTATTATTCTAGGTAAGTGAAACAGCAAATTCAGCATTATACAATACTTACTTACACTGCATATTGTGTACTATTATCAGAGGTGCCACTGGTTTCACTGAGTCCGTTGAAAACCCCAGAATGTTACTTTGTTCTGTACTTCGATATTTCTGCTTATGCATAAGGTCAGATGAGATACGCGGTTTTCCATCTCAACTGTCATGAAAGTATCTGTATCTCCACGCTCTGTTTAGCAGTGTTTTGTCTGATTCTGAAAGTATTGTGACTTCCATGTGGTAGCTTATTACATCTTGCAACTGGAAAACTTTTCTGACTTCCTTAAATTTAAAGAAGCTAAAGTTGGCATATTAATCACATGTTAGAAGGGAGGTTTCATGTCATTCTTATTGCTAGGATCATCTTGTTTTAATTCAGAGAGGAAAACAAAGATGTGTAAAATCAGAATTTTCTGCTTTCTCAGAGGTTTGCTTTTTGGCGTGCCATTCGTGGTATTTGGTTTTAAATATGTAACTTTCAAAATGTGTTTGAATGAGATGTGATCACTGTCAAGTGTTCATCATACAGAGCGATTTGCACCTGCTAGTAAAGTGTTACTGAGTGAGGAATATGAAAAATTTAAACTACACTACAGCCTGATTCTCCAAATGATGTTTCTTAGTGTCTTGGAAGTTTTCTCTCACATGAATTGTATTGAGGAAGCATGTGACTATGTAGAGGGTTGAGTATTCACTAATTCCAGTGTGGGTTTTTTTGAGACAGTTTATAACAGATGATCTGTAATTGCTTCTCACAAATACTAATTTGCATTCTCTTTAGGTGATACTAAACAGCTTCCAAGCATAGACCCAGGAAACATGTTAGCTGATGTCTTTGAGGGCCTAAAATCAAGAGGCTTTTCTGTGGAGCTGCGAACTAATCACAGAGCTGAATCGCAACTAATTGTAGATAATGCATCAAGGTGGGATTTCCTTATGTAAGAAGCATTCTTGTAGTAGGCCTGGTCCTTTACCTGCAAAATGGTAGTGCATCCAGATTTGACTCTATAGTACTGCTTCTGTTACAGTTTCTTATTCAAAATCAGTAACGCTGGTTTTAAAAACAAACCAACCAACACCCAAAACAACAAAACCCCACAATTTTTCCAGAAGTATGTCTGTTGGGCAAAAAAAATGTGTGTGCTGGAATACTCTTGAATTTTATGGGAGGTATTTCACTATCAAATACTCTCTGTTGTTATTCAAATGGGTTGTGCATGCACAAAACACTTTATGCCTTCTGAAATGACTTACAATTGCTTCTCTAAACAGGAAGTTTTAAAGACATTGCTGGTAAGTGTGACAACAGCTAAAACTGGCTGGATTACATTGAGAGTTTAGATGTCAAGGGCCATTAAATCATAGTTTCTTTTTATTTTTGCTGTATTAATACCTAGAACCTCTAAATGTTTCCAGCATTTGCATTACTTTTGGTCTGGAAATAATCCTGTTTACTGTCAGTGCATGATTTCTTTTGCTAAACCTTGAACAACAAAATCTAGGTCTGAGTGCCTGAGACCTTTTGATGTTGATTTGAATTTGAGAATATTCTGAACATTTGCAAGATGTCCAGAACTACTGAGTGTTTTACGAAGACTTGCTTTTTTTTTTCATTAACCCTTCTGTGTTAACTCTAGTCTGCTCCCATGAAAAGAACTATATGGGTAATAAATAGTAAGTATCTACTGCAGTGCTGAAGGTTTTAGAGGATAAATTACCAATTTTTTAAATGTGAAATTGAGTTATGGTCAGAAGAAAGAGTTTTTGGTTAATGTAGAGTAGATGACCAAAAAATTTATAAATGGTGAACTCCAGGCTGATGTAGATGATGATATGCTGGAATCCTTTAACTGGAGATGATTTTTCTTTTCTGCTTTCCCTCCACTGCTCTGGTCAAGAATCTCTCAGCGGAAGCTTCCTGAATTTGATGAGGTGCTGGAAGTTTCTGGTTGGAATGAGGAAATGACAATGCCAAGCCCAGAGAAGAAATTCATTTTTATTGCTTTGCCTGCTGGCGGGGGTTGTGACAGTACGTGCGTACAGTCAGTTTGTGATCTTGTCTTTCCCTTTGGTAAAGCATAGACTATTTGGCTGGAACTAATATTTTGGGAAGATTTTAGTCTGGTTTTGTTTGTGGTATAAATTTAAACACTAGATTCACAGTTTACCTTTTGCCTTCTGTAAGTGCACACAGCAAGACCCGTAAGTGCAAAGGGTACGCTGTAGAGCTCCAGCTCGCCAGTTACATTTTGAAATGGGGATGATACAGCTTCCACCAGTGTAATCAAATGTGATCGTCTTTCTATGTTGTAGCTGTTGAACCTTAAAAGATTGAATTTTTCAGAGGTGAATCATTTGAGTAAACAGCAGCTGGTAACAGGATGGGGTGTTGGACAGGAATGTGCTCCCAAATCTAGAATCAAATTAGGAAAACGGAAGCAGAGGGCACACCAGTATTTCTTTAAAAATGTTTTCAGGTCACGGTTAGGGCAGTTGGTTTTGTTTTTTTGGCCGTTATTGGATAAGTGGATTGAGTGGCCTCTATTTTTTGTGCATCAAAAAGTTTCAAGGGGGATGTGGAAAAAAAATCAGAGTGAATATCATCACCTTATCTTAATATAGCAACTTACTCAGCAAACAGAACACGAAAAACATTTCTTCTGTGAAATCTAAATGTTTAGGTCTGTGGCTTAAAAATGTTCTATCTTTACCTCTTTAATGTGCTGTATCAGAACTTTATATTGCATGAAATACTCTCTATGCAGCTGTTTTAACACAAATAATTTCTCTCCTTCCGTATCACTCTTGTCTCTGAGATTTTAATAGTGGGATAACTATATGATACTTTTTTGGGAGAGTATGTATGTGGGTGTTTTGTGATGGGTGGCGTTTTTTGGGGGGGTGTGTGGTTTTCTGTTTTGGGGTTTTTTTTGGTGGTCGTTTTAAATGAGTTGAAATGTCACTGAAGCAAGAAATTAGTGAAGGCAATTTCGTATTGAATTGTATTTTTCTTTCTGAAAT
This sequence comes from Pandion haliaetus, assembly GCA_013401275.1. Lineage (NCBI taxonomy): Eukaryota > Metazoa > Chordata > Aves > Accipitriformes > Pandionidae > Pandion > Pandion haliaetus. Next base: position 379,739 of record VYZV01005558.1, on the reverse strand, counting down.
TGTTTGTTCTGAATATTTAATGCCTTACCTTTTGTGTCTTCCAAAACAGAATTGCAAACTGCCATAAAGACTTTACTTAAAAAAGGACCAGGATTGGAGGATGCCAAACAATCGCAGTTCATTGCTTTCAGAAGGTAACGGAGCATGCGGGCAGATACTGAAAAAAATCCTTGCTAGCAGCCACAATCTAAATATCGTTGAATATGTTGAGTTGGAGAGACCAGTGGCAACGTCATAAAATTACTAGAGAGAACAACAGCCCAGGTGTATGTTCTGGTTGCCCCCAGTCTCTCCGTGGAGAGTTGCTTCATTGTTCTATAAGCTTAATGTTATTTTCTGCCTTTATGTTCCTGTTCGTCTGTACTGTTTATGTTAAAGAAGCAAAGGGCGGACATAAGCGGTCAGCTTTTGTAGTCGATTCTCTGAGAGCCTGTGCTGTGGTGTTTGCTGAAGTGCAGTGTTCTTCAGAAGTGAAAGGTGGGGGCTTGACTGCAGGAGGAACCTGCAAAATACGAAGAAATGTCCATATTCAGACGTATCCCATCGTGGCAGATGTGAATTCCAGGGCGCGTGATGGAACATACAACCTACTGTCTATACGTGCTCCTGTCACAGGTGGACATTGACCAAATGACAGAAGATACTTGCGTTTTGGCCATGTGACAAGGGCCAGATTTAGTCACAGAACCTGATGAGCATTAGTGCTTCTGCTGGGCAGTGGTGGTGAACGCCTACACTTTGGGTGTTCGGAAGCACCATACTCGTCACTTAAGAAGGGGTGGGGTGTGGGGCTCTAACACGCTGTGAAGAAAGATTGGAAAGGTTCGTAAGCGCTGATAAAGTGAACCATCACAGGAGCGTGAGTAGTACGGGTGGCCTCACAGAAACACTGAAGGGATAAATGTAATGTCCAGTAGTACGAATAGTCCATACACTTGCACTTCTGCACAGAAAAACTCTTCCACTTCTGTTTGTGAGGAACCTCTTCTCAGCAATTAAAAACCACCCACTATTTACAGGTTACTAGTGTTCAAATAAGCGATTTTAAATTTTAGCTAGTTCACCTGTTTGTTGTGAAGGCTGAGTAGCTCTGAAATCAGTTTGATTTCTCCAGTCTGCATTCAGGTACAGTACTGTTACTAATGATTTCCATGTAAGAGTCTTCTAGAATATATTTATAGGTACATAATCTGCATTTAAAATTCCAGGTCTTTAAAAAGCAAATAAATCTTCTGACTATTTTTAATACATCCACAGACAGAAAATAATATATCCAGGCTTTAGTTTTTCTTTAGTTTCCTTATCTTAAAACCAAATCTAGCTAATATAGGTATGCATGGCAAACGTCTTTGCCTCCCTTTCTATGGTATTCAGACAAAACTGTTCCTTTACGGCTCTTACCTTCTAAACTCCGACTCAGCTATTGTTTTTAATTGTTGGTGGAAGATCATCGTAGCTAAAATGGGCTTTTTCCATTATTTATAAATTAATGCTAATGTGACATTGCATGTAATGGTATGTTTTGTACATCACGTTTTTGTTAATGTTCTTGTTTTGTATGATTTAGGCAAGATTGTGATCTAATAAATGAACTTTGCTGCCAACACTATTCAAATCATGTAACCAGGTGAGCCAGTGTCTTGCAATTTTTACTGTGAACAATCTCACTTTGTTTTTGAAAGTGTTACAGCCAGGCCAACAACCTAAAGTAAGATTATAAAACTTTCAATGTTTCTTCGAGGTCTGATTTATTTTAGAAATCATTTTATTATATAAACTTTCTTTGATGGGTTCTTTAATCTCAACCTGGACTGTGAACAGAGATAACGGACTGCCTTTCATTTAAATTGTCATTATGTGAATTACAAGATTTTGAGTTGCTGCTGAATTATTTAAAATGGACTTGAAAAAACTGTCAAGGTTGGCTATTTTTTGCCACTGTACGATTTCTAAATAGATTCTGAAATATTTTTCAGAAGCAGGATTTTGGCGCTACTCCATATTAATGTGTTTTATACCAAAGTTCAAGAAACTTAAATGTGAGTTGTCTTAACTGTTTTGAACATTATTAAGTTTTTAATCTGGCCCAAGTATAGAGAGGGGATGGAGAAGAAATACTGAGAGATGGTAAATGCATACTTTGTAAAGACACTTCTCCTCTCTGACCTAGAGACCATAAAAACCGACTTTCATTTCAAATTGATGACAAGATTGCCTGCATGCGGAATACATATCTCAAGGATCTCTTGCCAGACCGTGGTTTCAGAGAGGATCCTAATCGCCATGAAAGCAAAAGTGGAGAAACCACCCTCACTTCAGAGGCTGCTGAGGAGGGCAAGCGTCTATGCAATGGGGATATATTTTTCATAACAGGGGTAAGTCCTTGCTGCAAGAACTTGCACAAAAAACCCCAGTGGTAATGACTGAGTACTTGTTGAATCCTCAGAACAAAATAATTTACACTTTATGATTTCAGTTCATAAGATATACTTAGTTCTTCTGCTAAACTATCGTGTGAAAGGCAAGAAAGAGGCAGACTCGTAACAGAGAATTAAAAAAAAAATAATCTCTGTGTTTTTGTAAAATGTGCTTCAGTTGGTCTGCTCATGTCCAGTGTAAGTAAATACTCAAATGTATTGTAAGTAAGTGAAATGCATAATGTGTTCTGGATATAGATAGATAGAGATGTAGCCTTGAGTAAAGAATAAAGCTAATGTTACAGCTTGAGTTCTTCTCTGGCAAAAAACTAAGCTGACCAAAAAATACAGCAACACAAACCCCTGTATTTTTCTGCTGCGTTCAGTGAGTTGAGTTGACCCAGCAGAGGGTCCAGTGAAAGTATCATCAGTGTTTGTGCATGGGCAGGGGGGACCATACAGGGTTGGCGGGAGAGAGCAGGCTCTTCTCCGTTTGTGGCAACAAATCGGTAAACGAACGGCCTCACTGACATTATTTCATTGTACCCTAGGATAATCTAAAAGTTTTCTGGGGGTTAAAACTTCCTTTCTCACTAAACAGAAGGAGTTAGGGTAGGCCCTGTAGAGTGAAACTATTTTCCTTGAAGGTAGTCAGTGAAAGACAGCAGTCTTTGGGTTTAGTGTCTTCTGAAACTGTGTCACCAGGTTGACATTGTGACTACTGTCATTTCAGGGAAAGCTAGCGTGGACATACACAGATGTGTAGACATTGATCGAACTGCTGCTACAACTTTCCTGCTGAGTGTTCTTGTGCTATTTCTCTAGGATGTAGAAATCAATAAACAGCGCTTTTTGACGATCAGCAGCACGTATGGCTCCACTTTCACTGTGAAGTATAAGGCATTGAAGACTCTCTGTCACATAAAACATGCATGGGCCAGAACTATTCACACATTTCAGGTAAAAAGCAAAAGCTGCGAGCTGATAAAACTTTCTCACGGCTTTATCTTGCTAATGCACTGTATTTTCATGTGAAAGAGTAAGAAGCTCTCTTAAAACTAAAATTCCTTGAATGCAGGATAGAAAACACTCTTGCAGGTGTCCCCAGTTGTCTCCAACTTCCTTGTTCTTGTAAGCTGTCAACCTGTCTTTTTTTTTTTTTTTTTTTTAACTACTTACTGGAGATCTTAATTTGATAAGGTGTTCTTGAACACATTTCAGGGTTCTGAGGAAAAAACTGTCGTCTACGTGGTTGGCAATCCTGGCCGTCAGCACTGGCAGCACGTGTACACGGCCGTGACCAGAGGACGCTGCCGTGTCTATGTTATAGCTGAAGAGCTGAACCTCAGGAGAGCTGTCACTAACAAGAAGATACCCAGAAAAACTCGCTTACAGACATTTTTGAGAGAGGCAATCGCAGAAGCGAGCAACCGTCCCGAACAAACTTCCTCTCCCCTGACGAAGAGCTGGCAAAGTCAAGCGCTTGAGACTCGGTCCGTTTCTGCAACTGCAGGTGCTCCTGACCCATCCGCACCTCGGGCGGACTTGTTTCAACAGGAAGGGTCAGCAGTGCTCGATGAAGAAGAGCAGATGAGCAAGCTGCAGCAGACGCCATGTAAAAGACAGCAAACGCTTGTGGAGCATGCTGAGGATGCTACGAAAATATCCGCTGTTAGTATCTCCTTACAGAGAAAGTTTAACCCAAACGTCTGTGCTCTTTGACCACTGCAAGTCACCTGGATCCTGTTACGATTGTTTTATGATTATTTATTTAGTAATTTTCAAGATGACCAGCAATTGGTGAAGCAGTCAAGTTTGGCAGCTGTTTTCCCAGAGTAATATATGACTAATAGGGAGAAATAAGTTCTAATGTCAACAGCAGTCAATTTTTACATCTTGCTCGTCACTGGAGAGCTCCGTTGTTGGCTAGCTTAGCCTGTATTGGCTTAGTCTTTGTGTACAGAAGTCAGTTTTTAGGAGCTGACCTGCTGTGAAAGATTGATAGCAAAACTAATAGTTGATTTTTATACAAAGATGCTTAACAAACAAACAGATGCTTTTTTTCATTCTATCGCATTTNTTTTTTTTTTTTTTTTTTTTTTTTTTTGAAGATGTTACTGTATTTTAGTTCTGGTTCAAACTCTGGTAACATTTTTGTTTTGTTTTGACAGGCAACAGTACAAGATTCCCCACTTGGGTCTTCCCGACTTCAGAAGCTAACTTTGGAACCACCAACTCCGAGGAAGCTTTTCAAAAGCTAACAAACCCTGAACTGTCCTTGCTGTGAACCTTTCCTGAACCCCTTTCCTTCAAGCTGTGGAAGAGAAGCGCTGGGTATGCAGATGACTTTCAAAGGCTTTCCTCTACTTGCGTGTTCTGTGAAGAACAGCTTGTTTTAAAGCAAGCCTTTTATATGTTCAGTGATCTGGTCTTAGCGGGCGCTGCCTTGGTGTGTCAAAAATCCTGTCACTCTTGCTTTGGTGAAGAATGAACTTACAGGTTCCAGACCTTCCCTTAAAAACAGACGGGGATTTCTAGGTCTAAAGACAGATGTAGCCATCCCTCCCAAGCTTTAGCCGTCCCCTAATGCTACACAGTTGATGAGAAGCTGTAACTAACTGAGGGGCCAAACCTGGACTTTGCGCGAGTCTATGAACTAGTGGTTTTTAAGGGGGCTTCTTTAGATTTTGCCAATGTGGCAGAATTACGGGCAGGAAGCTTTGCTGGATTTTAATCTTGTTATAAATAGCACAGGAAAGTTGCCATCGGTGACACAGAAACTTTTTCCCACTTTGTTCTTGAAGAGATGTAGAACTTGCCGTTGCTGCTTTAGCCAATAGTTAGATTCTGGTAACGAGCTTGGTAAGAAAAGCAAAATAATTCCAAGTCAGAGTTAAGTAATCAACACTCCACTTGCAACCTTTTTCTGTGTACCTTGTGACTTGCTGCATGGTGATTTTTGAGATCAAACATTCAGCTTTGATTAATCAAACATCAGACAAAGTGTACTAAAATTGGGACAGCGTGCTTGCTTTTAACAATTACAATTTTTTTCTTTTTTTACACGTGGCAGGAAGAAACATATATAAAAAATAGAAACATGGTAATTTTTTGCTACAACTGTGGAAAAAACATTAAGTAGAAAAATGCTATCGCATTTTTAGTGTCTTTAAATCACTGTTTATTTCAATTTATACAGTTTTTCCATACAAATATTTGCAACAGTTTGAATTTCAAAAAACGTAACATAGACGATAAATATCATGCTATTAAAGTATTAAATTTGTACAAAAATACTTTACAGTTTAATACTTATTTGTTACAAATAAAAATACATATTTAAGTGACTCATGAAGTTGGTTGTTTTCTTGTGTGTTTTTTTTGTTTGTTTGGTTGGGTTTTTTACAGGCTTCAGCACTGAATGTTGCTCTGCCCTCCTCTGGCAGTGCTGAAACAGAAATCGGAGATACTTGCGTGTGAGCTTGTTCATGTATTGGAAACAGCAACAGGGATACAGTTAAAGTGACCAGAAACAACTCCGTAAGGTGATTGCTTAGATATGGAGACTCTACAAATGTACAAATCCAGTATCTTTATATTCACCAATAACAAGAATTACTAATAACAACTCGAATACCGGAATAAACCAAAGCAGCTGCTGGTGAGCATATAAAGCAACTGGCAGTGTTTTATTGCTTGGGGGGAGAGGAAAGAATCCATGTGATGTGTTTGTAAAATATATTTACAATTTTAAATTCTAAAAACGTGTTGCAGGGGGTTAACGTTTATTTATCATAAAGAAGGCTGAAAACAGCGTATTAAATGGGACTTTTGTCCCTTCAAGAAAGTGTTGACTGACTTAAAAAGCTCACGTGTGCCAGTACAAGTTTACAGGTTTGTGGATCATTAAAGAGCTTTTGTATCAATATTCCACCGACATAGTTTAAAAAAGGCCATTTTCTTTTAAAACCTCTCTAATTTGTCTGAACTCATTTCAGTTTCACTCTTGTCAGTAATCCTCCTTCAGCGGTTTTATGCCACTAAAAAAGTCTCTGTGTAAAAATGCTCACAGGTTGCCAGACCCACCATTAAATATTTCATTGCATAGGGAGTAACGTAGGCTGTAACAGAATTTACCGACGTGGGGGAGTAACGTTCACTGCGTACTGCAGCTTCCTGCAACCATTTTGTTCAAACTTCTACACCGTGCACCCTTCTTGCCGGCAGAATAAAGGTCCCCAGAATTACAGATCTAGCCATTAACAAGAAAGCCCAGTGCAGCATGCCGCTCGTCCTTGTCCGCCAGACAGCTCCTTCCTGATGAAATGTTTTTAAAACCCATGTAAGCTGGACACCGCTGTTAACAGAGGTTAGCTCTGCGCTTTCCCCTCAAACAGCAGCTGCTGATGAAGGGAGAGAAACTTTTAAATCACGTTTAAAACATCTCCCCCATTCCTTACTTGGGGGGGGGGGGGAAAGGCCCTTAGATTTTTTTGTACTGTTGCTAATGCTAGGCTGTTTAGAATGGAATGACTTTATGAAGAATTAAACTTTTTTCCAAAGTAACCAAGAATTAATACAAGCCTTGAGACAGACAGACTGACCTCCTGTGCTTTTCAGTGCTATACAGCATCCGAGCCTCCATCTCAGAGAAATCTTAGAGGGATTTAGCACCATAATTGTCTTTCGTTACCGAATGTCCCACTAGAACGATTTTCTGCTATAATGTATTTGTGGGATCCCGCGTCTCTGCATTAACAGCGCCGTGTCCGCTCTGTTGAAGGAAGGCATTGTTCTGCTCACTCCACTCCCCACTCGCTGAAGTCTGTTCTGAGCTTCCTTTCTGAGATGCCAGCGGGTTTCTGCTAATCACCAGTTCCAGCTTATTGCCAGATTCTGCGATGAGGGGCACAACTAGACAGCAGTCAAAGTCTCTGGTGCGAACGTGGTTTACCTGAACAGTTAGAAAATTGATTTTTTGTTACTGTTTTTGGAAAAAGAAATGCAATCACAAGGGAAACAGATTTATCCTTGAGACTATGGGACCCGATTTAAATGTTCCAGGTAGAGGGTCGTCTACACAAGACTGTTTAACCATGGCATCTGGTCTGAAGACACCGGTTAAGTTTCCTGCTCACCCTTTCACAGAATGTAAAGTGGGCTTATTTGCAAGTGGTGGCAGCTGTCACAATGCCCACTCCATAAATGACATTTAACAGGGCATCATTTTTCTGTCTTTCGTGGTGTTGATTAATTTAAATACAGCAGATCACATCTAAAATGTCAATTCAGTTCAGGTCTTCTCTGGTTTTAATTAATACATGAAGTTTTTTATTGGGCTAAGTTGACAGAAATTCAGTTTTTCCCTTGTGGTCCAACTTGGCACTGTGGGAAGTGTGGCGCTCGGTCAGTATTACATTACTACAACTATGGCAAGCAACAGCGTGCATTAAGCAGAGAAACAATTCTCAAGTCTGTATCGAGAACAGCAAAAATTACAAATCTGTCTGGAAATGCCAGGAAATTCCGACTTTCCAGTGAGCATTTGTACGTCTCCTTCGGAGTTGTGAAATACCTGACATGCTGAAAGAATTTGTTTCTTCGAATAGGACTTTACAGAAGAGCCTTAGTGCCACTGCATAAAAGCCCAAGTCACCACGACGCGTGGCCTTTTCTTACCGAGGCTCTAAGCGATTTACATGGCCTGTGGCACAGAGCGGTTACGACCATTTGTCCTTCTTCCGTCCCCCCAGACACATCCTTTCCCAGCAGAAATACCAAAGAACAGTACTGCTCATCATTTAAAATATAGTAAGCAACGTAGACAAGGCTGTTCCACGTAAGTGATGAAAGCACTTTGTGCGGTTTTCTGCAATGACGTCTGTGTAGATACCCGAACACCCTGCAGTGTGGCGACAAACCTTTCTACAAAGTTAGCCGTGTGTCACGTCCCGTCTCGCTAAGCCTGTGTGGTGCCAGAGGCATTACCTGTAGAAGTCTGTCGTATGGTTTTAAACCTCCCAGATCGCCAGGGCCAGCTGGTCGAATGTTTTTAACATACACTCCTTTTTCCAATAAACCATCCGAGACACTGAACCCAAAGTCTTCTCCATCAGAGTCCTTGTACAAAGTTACCTGTGGAGGTGATGTGACATGATGAGAAAGGGGAAAAAAAAAAAAGTTTGTCCACATTTCTACCAGCGTTAGACAGGCTTGCTTCCTGGTTTTGGTGCTTTTTTTCACATTAGAGAGATCACTTACCTACTACTACAAATATTAAGAGTTGTCCCCATTTTGACCTTTGTTTTCCTCCCTCTGTACAGTAGAGCAAAGCAGAAAGCCTAAAGTCCCGTTAATTAAGCTGAAGGCTTTCTCCCTGCCAGTGACCGATTCTCTCACTTGGGCATGAGCTGCCATTTTAAACTTCCCAGTGGCTGCTCTGTTTAAGCTCCTTGTCTTCTTTTCTCCCATCTTCCCGCAAAGTAACTTGCTGCTGAACCTGTCGTACTGCCCTCCGTCTCAGCCTGAATTTTAGGGGTCAAAGGGCATTTCAGCTACTGACAAACCTATCTGCAAATTACAAATAATCCATTTTAGAATGGTTTTCATTTGTATCAACAGCTGCTGTGCCCACAGGACTCTGGGAAACTTCTAATAATTTGTTATCAAGAGAGGCTTTTGTTTGTAGTATCATGGCTTTGATCTGAGGAGTGTTTGAAGCTGCTACAAAAGTGCCGTAAGACTACCTGCCATTCTAGCAAGACTGAAAAAGTTAATAAAGGAGGGAGATATAGTTGACAGATTTGTGTGCATTTCCTGGCAAGAATGAAAAATACTTATCACTGGACCAAGACACAAATTCTCTTCAAATGAGACAACTTTTTTCCCACACCACCACAAAGGATAGGAGTGCATCATGTTAACTGCTTCTTAAAGAAGCCTTGAAAAGTAAACGTAAAAATGTGATACAGGGCCCAGGAGGAGAAGACTGACTTAAAATGCTATGCACTGTTCTAGCACAGATGGCACAATTTTTAAAAGGAACGTTCCCTTTCCACTTACTCTTTTTCTTTCCCCCCTCCTCTTCCTTCAGGCACTTGAGTTACGTGGAGCTGGATCCAACCTCAGGTGAACTACAAAGACATACGGAGCAGGACTCAAGTCATCTAGACTGTGCTCTTGCCCTAAGGCAGGACCAGGTGCATCTAACCCATTTCTGAGAGACATTTATCTGTCCTGCTTTTTAAAATCTCCAGTGATGGAGACTCCACAGTCTATTAAAGTAATCCCTTCCAGTGCTTCAGATGTTCTCCTGGGGTCTAAACTAAATCGCCCTTGCTGAGAGTCAAGCCCGCCGCTATCCACAGAGAACAAGATCACTTCATTCTCTCCTCTGCAGCAATGTGAAACGAGGCTTGTTTTTCTCTGGACTTTGTTCAGTAGGTTAACATCCTTCTTTAATTTTCAGACCCCAAACTGGACAGACTATTACAGTCAAGACTTTATCAAAGCCAAGCTAGAGTGGAGAATAATTCTGCACGTACTACAGATGGTGGTCCCATTCGTATGGTCTAGGACAGTGTTGCTTTTTTCCTATTTTTAGTGAGTGGTCTATTAGCAAACAAAATACACACAAATTCTCTTCTGCGCATCTATAGGAAGTGCCAGTCCACATTCGCTCACCTCATCTTGTGTCTTGTCTGCAATAACACCTGGGGAATGCACATGCTACCTCATGCCCAGCTTGTGGGTCAAAAAATGGAGCATTGCAGACGGTAAGGGACATGAAAGAAGAGATTTGCTGTAGAGGTGAGAAACTGCATTTGCAAGACAGTGGGAAGTACCGCAACAGTGGGGCATGGAGGGAAGCAGAACTTGAGAAGGATCATCCAAAGTCTTGTCTTGCTCCCCTAGTTGTTCAGGTTGGACCTTCCTGATTCATATGCACTAGGCATTCTGGAAGGGAACTGTCACTACCCTGCCATCAGAATTTGTATATAAGTATGTATAAAAACATTTTCTCCTTTCTCTGGTTCTTCAGATCTATGTATCATAAAAGATTTTAAAAACCTGTTTTCCTTATGGCTATCTTCTCTCGACTTTTGGTTCATTGAACAGGAGCTTGGAAATTAAAGCAACTGATACTTATTCACTTAAGGGACGAGGTTGTGATTTAACTCTGTCGCATGTTTGACAGCTGTCACATTTTTTAGGTGCAAGTCATCTGCAGAGAACTTTCTTTTGTACTACAGGTTATAATTTGAGGGCTACTTCTTTTTAGGGCAGCATATATTCTTCAAAGGGAATCTCAGAGTAAAAACCCTGCTATCTGAAATACCCAGATTTTTGTTTAATAATGGGTATGGGCAAAGCCTTACCACATGGTTTGCTTATCTTCACTTGCCAGTAGCCCTGTCTGAAGGGCATGAGATTGCAGGCAATTCATGCGACACCTAAACGCTGCTGTCCTATCTGTACTTCTGATCACAAGTGTTTGGAAGGTTTGGTCTCAATAGCAAAATCTCCATTATGGGCTACTTGTTGGACTTTTAAATTTACATCAGGAGCCTAAGGGAAAAAGAAAGTTGAAATGGAAATTTAATTTCTATTTCATAAGCAATTAGATAGCTAGAAATTTTAAACAGAGGCTTACAACTTTTGAGCCTGTTTCTATGCCTCTCCTCGCACTCAAATCTATGGGAAAATGCTGAACTTAAATTCATACGTCTCGCACAGATCAGCTACTGAGGTATTTTAACCAACTGTAATTTTAGGTTAATGACTACTTGCAATAGTAATATTGAAAAATTATCTGATGTCTACTGCATATTTTTGCTCTCAGAGGACTGTGTGCTCTATGAACTTTTAAAAAATGGTCCACTATTTTAGAAAAATATTAATCTATATGCTTACCTAGGTAGATTTCAAAAAATCAGTTAAAGGCATTAATTAAATTTGGGTACAGATATAGCAATATGCTATCCAGTTAAATTAAATGTTACTTATTAAACGATCTAGAACAAATGTTTGAAGAGATTTGTATGACACTTATCTCAATTGTAGCTTCCTCAGGATGAAGACAGTTCAAGTACACGTTTGGTGAATGTAATGCAGTGAAGTAAGAGAGAGCAGTGAAGAATTCAGGTTAACTTTTGCTGCAAAGTTTGCAGCATTCAACAAAATAATCCTCAGGGCTGTGTTACCCTTCTGGCAGGTGTATATCTGAGAAGGATGAGCTACTAATGTCATCGGCTCACCATGCTGTTCCGTTTGACTTGCTCATCTGTGTTTGTAGCCTGAGCAGTTTTTGTCCAGTCTTACCCTATACTGATTCTTTGGTAGAATCATATATTCTTGCTCTCTCACAATCAGATTACGAAAAACCAGTGGAACATCGACCTTAGCTGGCCCATTTTCTGCAGTCAGACTTAAGGTCTGAACCCTGATCTATAGGGTGCATAGGCCCCGACTCGGCGTGCAGACTCATCGCACCGAGGCAGTGAATAGGCACCCGACCCGTCCTGCTGAAGAAACTGGGAAAGCTCGGCGGCACGCAGTCAAGTACTCGCTTGAAAGTCTTGCTGAGGTAGGTCTTAGGCAAGCTGTGTCTCAGCTTGTAGTTCAGAGACTGTTTATACCGTCACAGTTTTCCAAACCAGTTCTTATTTCACTGGTTGTCCCGTCAGTGGCCCGGCTGATGAAGACATTTGCCCGCAGAGGGCACATTTGCCAGTAAGGCCTGTTACGAAAAGTACTTCAATCAAAGCATTTCTCTGACAGTGAAGTCATACCTGTGGCATTGCAGCTCTTCTGGAAAACTACCACTGGACAAGCTGTCCATGAGAAATAGCAACTGAACAGGTTATTAGTGTTAAACTACAGGTCTAATAGAAAAATGAAGGAGGAGGGAGAAAGTAACAGGCACGTTGCTACACAAGAACCACTAAGAAAACTAACAAGTAAGAACTTGCCGAGATGGGCATGAAAACAAAAGCAGCCCATGATGCTTGGGTTAACCTGCGTGTGGTACAGGCCCTCTTCGTTTAACCACCTTCACAGGGGTACAAGCCCACTTTGGTGAATCAGACCCTAAGATCCAGTCACTGGTTTCTGTTTTTCTTAAATGACTGTAAGGATTTGCAAAACCCTTGGTGCAGGTTCAACTTTCAGATTCTTAGAAAGGAAATGAGTCCCACCTGGATGACGGAATAGACAGTGTAAGCAAACTCAACATCACTTCAACAGACAATGGAGAAGTGGGTATACTGTCTGAACAAAAACTGGGAATTACTGAAATGGAAGGTCACAGCAATCTTAAAAAACAGACAGCTGAAGAGAGAGAAAGCTCAAGGACAGGGTATTTTTTACTGCCCAGGACTCTTAAGAGCTAGCAGCTATCACAGAACACCGACTCATTAATAGAAATCTGACGACTCCTTTCCAGGAAAGGATTTATTTTATCAACCACGAAAGGGAAGTTTTACAATCCATAGGAGAGAACTGAGCCTTTGCTGAATGTGAGCACACCATGAAAAGCCTACTGCCGTACTTTTGTTTTATATATTTACTTGCCACTCAGTTACTGTGCTCAGTTTTCCTAACTCCGTTAATCACGTCACATCAAGCTGGAAATATGAATAGCTTAAAACTATCACAACACATCTGATTGATTGTTTACATTGGCAATGGATTCATTTTCCAGATGCAAGATCCACACTCTACCACCTTCTACAAACATTCATTTAGCCCACTCAGTGAGTCCTTGCCTCACTGAATTACACTGTATGAACTACAAACTCAACTCAGTCAAACGTACAGGGCCTAGAAACCAAACCAGCTCTCCCGAGAATGACAACATGTGTAATCTTAATGACATTGCTCCACTCTTCTGCCTCCTCTCTGGGAAGATCTCAGACCTCTAAGAGGACGATGGGTGCAGGAGACGGGAGGTTCACTCCCATCGATCAGAACAGTGTTATAATGTCCCCCAAAGTTCTGGAAACCGGTTGCTGTTACTGCCTCACTGGACTTGAGACTTAAGCTGATAAGGTGTTTGCTCGGCCTATCTGAAGATACTTTATCCAGGACTTCCTTGGAGTGCAGAGCCACCTTCGTATCACCAGGTGATTCAACAGTCTTGAGCAGGGAAAAGTTGCAGAGACTGAGGATTATTTATTCTTTTTAGAGCAAAGGAATTATAAAGAGAAGAGAAGCAATAGCTAATTTGAAATAACATTCTATATTATGTACATCGAGTCTCACGTATTTGATTCAAAATGAGTGTTAATTTGAAAAAGGCCCAATGGGAACCCCAACCCCTCCTGAGTAATTTCCTAAAGAAATGTATTTTCTAGAAATTAAACTTTGCTTTCTTAATGAACACATTTTGCAGAGATGAGTTATTGGTATTGTCAATTCAAATTACCAGTGGAACCTCCTTGCAAAAGAGCAGTCCCTTTTGAGGATTTATTGTAAAACGGAACAGTGCACAAGGATGCATCTTATTGGTTTGTTTCCCCACAAGGATATATCATTAATGTATTTGTAAGAACTAATATGCATGGCCCCCAAATTACATCTGTGGAGTCATTATAAAAAGTGCTTACTGTATTGCCATGTAATTAGATTCCCTATGCTGAATATATTATTTCAAAGCTGTCAGAAAAAAATTACAGACCTTGTGTAACTCCACAGGAGTTGGTGACATGATTTCTTTCATTTCTTGTTTAATTCTTCTGAGAACCATGGACTTTCTCCCCACATCCGATGGCAATGTGTTGCTACGAGTAGCTTGACTGTAATGTGGCCGTACAGAACTTCTCTCCTGGAAGCTGGCTTGTCTTCCCAGCTGGTTACGAGGTTGTGGGTTTTCATGATTCAAACTCATTGTACTTCCTGACATAATTGTGGCCTAGAGCATTAAGGAACAGGTTAATTTTTAACACAGAATGTGGGTTAAGTAAGTGGTTAATTCACAGCAGTAGGAAAAACATCCCTATTCTTTGTTAAAACACAGTCACTCAGGGCACAGCAAAAGGCAAGAGGATAGATGTTCAACCTGCTTGCAAGTCACGATAAAATAAAGGACCACAACGAAACACAACAGTAACAGAACCCTATGGGCAAAAGTTTTCGGACAGCACTTCAAACTAAATACTGAGCACTAGAAGGGCTATGCTTGTAAGCTAGTCCCCCAGCAGACTGCAGAGTGTGTAGTATCATCGGTTATTTTAAAAATACTTTACGTGTAAATAGAATGGCATTTAAGTTGCGGCACAATTGCATTTGTCGGAATTGGAGCTGTGGGAAGGCATTTACAATTCAGACGGTGCGTGCCAGGTAAAAAAATGTGAGTCAGCAGAACACGTGGGCAGCTCTAGAGTCAGCACTGGCAGAGAGCGTGCCCGGACACCACGCCAGGCCGGGGAAAGCTCAGTGCAGGTAAGCTCACTGCCTGGAAAAAAACGTCGAATAACACACATATTGCAAGAGCAACTGCGTCAGCTTAGCACTCATACTTCAGAGGTACAAGCCCCTGTCCCACTGCTGGTTTTAATCTCAGGAAAAGCTAGCCTGCAAGAATACGTGGAGGGTGAAATCTTGGAAGAGGATGACGGAGTCATCTCGTCCACTGGATAGAACGGACTGACGTGAAAAGCACCCGTGCACAGCGAGGAGCCTCCTCCCTTGCGAAAGGCTTTCTGCTTCGGGGAACGGGAGGCAAACGCGCTTCGGCGCAGGCACCCTACAGAGCTGCCACTGCTGCGATAGGGTACGCTGAATTTCCTATTTATTCTCCCTGGTGCCGATGGACAAGTGAAATGGGAAATTAAAAGGCCATAACCTGAACTCTGACTGGCACAGGATGCAGGCAGCCTGCTTGAAAATGAGAAATGAAAATGAAAGGGGAAAAAATAAGCGGAAAACAGGAAAATAAACGTTTGCTTCTGACTCTGGTGAGCACGTCTGTCACCCTTCTTTCTGCCAGCTCCAGCACTACTTTCACTATGAGATAATATATTGTAGCCTTAACAGTCTCTCTTGTGCTCAGTAATGACTGATATTACTGCCTGATGGAGCAAAAGCATCCAGAGCACTTGGCAAACAACAGTTTTCTTTGCTCTTTGGCTGAAGACCTTGAAATGAAAAACGATAGAGAGTCCTTGACTACGCAATGGCACTTCATAAAATAGAGGCATCGCCATTCTCAACATCCTGACATACTGAGTGAGTGTTGCTTTCGTTCCAGAGCTGTGGGTTGTGCAACAAGGCGATGCTATAAATGATACAGCATCTACAGTTCTGAATTTCACTTTTGTGAAAGGCTGAGGAAAATTCAATGTGTTGAAGTAACTGAATTCTGGTCAGGATGAATGATCTATTTCCATTTCAGAATTATCCATTTCTATATCCTTTCATTGTGCTCTGAATATTGAAAACTGAAGAGAAGCCTGCGGTACTGAACCTTATCTAACTATAGAATTAAACCAGTATAACATTTTCTCCTGCATTTCTCTGGTTTGCAGTAACAAATACATGAGAATCACATTTTGCTACCCATACATGCAATACAAAAGCCATAAATCTGAGGAAGTAAATTAATCTGAACTGAAAAACTTTCAGCCAGTTATGCCATTCACATTCCTCCTGGCTGCTAAAGGACTTTATATAACATAAAAATGAAAATGAGATTCTGCCAGTTTTGCAGCTCCAGGAATTTAAAAGAACATAAAAGAAAATATTTTAGGACCTTTCATTCCATAGCTTTAAGTGGCCATATAATCTTAATTGTTCTGATTAGACAACTTAGAGAAAAGGTGATTAGAAAAATAAAGACTCAAAGTTACTCACTCTGTTCCCTTCCCCCTCTACCCCCCCCCCAATCTAACACAAAACATGATTAGACTCGCAATTAACTTCAGGATGAAATGTGAAAATTTGTTACATAGGGAAGAAACTGCTGTATAACGAACATTTCTCACACTGGCAGCTTTTTTGCAGAGTGGTAAGATTATAGACATTTTGAAAAGCTGATTTTCTTTTATGTTCATCTTAATCAAATTAAGTTTCAATTTAAAAGACAACCTACAACATGCTCAGAAAAGCTGCATAAAGCGTCTGTCAGAGAATGGGATGCATTGCTGCAGGAAGGTTATGCCCACTTCAGAAGTTCTGCGCCATTTGCTGCCTGTGCGGACAGCATCAATGGTTATGCAGAGCAGAAGCTGCATGTCAAAAGCTCGGGGGTGAACATGTTTATAGAATTTTGGTTGCATTGTACAAAAGAAAACAGCTCTGGTTAGGGGCGGGGAGGCAGCTGCACAAGCAAAAATATAAAGGTAAAGGGTAGGTACCAAGAGAGTCATGTTTCTCAAACACAGACGCCTGTCAGCCTTGTCCTGTGGAGAGGGGTTAAAGCTTTTAAATGGATTGGTGTGATTAGTGCAACTTAAAAGAAAAAAAGGAGAAAATAAAATGAATGTAAACCAAACCAAAATCATTATATTTCTCTATAATTGGAAAGAAAGGTTAAGATTGTTCTACCTCTAGTTCCCTCAGAATTCCTGACTGGCCACAGGTCTCTAAATCCTCCAGAGCCTGAGACCAGAAATTTTCCTCCTGGTCAGCCTCGGTGTTATCATGGGTACCTGCGAAGCTAGATTTACAATGAGAGGTTAAAAAACATGTGGACTTTTTTCCCCTCGAAAAATATATTTTACACATGTGCCTTGCCACAGATTGCAACTCGAATGACAGAACGTTACGGTAGGTGGGCAGGAGAGTGGGGAAGAGTTGCTGATCGGGAGAGGCTGGATGGACATGCAGAGCACATGACAGACAAGTCTTCTCATAGCCTGGCAGTCGCTAGCAGCTGGCAGGATCTGAGTAGCGAGTTATTCAGTACGGATTCCAAGAACAGTTCAATACACATTTTTACTGGATTGAAACTGGGACGTCCCTATGACAATTAATGACCAACCTGTAGCTGTGTGCAGAGCTGCTCCGTGCAACAACAATTTGCAATAAAACCTTTCAACCTCTCAGACTTCTCCCAGGGAATATGAAAGGAGCCCTCATTTTTGCAAACAGCGTTTTGCAAAAGAGGGATGGTGGTATTTTTTACCCGAGCCCTTCAGCCTTAGCTGCATTTATCAGTATCAGTTTAAGCCCACCTGACCGCCATCATATAAACTGTTCCAGTCATTTCATACGCAAACACAGAGAAACTTCCAGGGATGCAACCGTCTTGCATGGAGACTCGGGTCTCCGGTGTTTCACAAACGCACCGAAGCCTTACGACTAGCACCCTGGAGCAAGACGCTGATGACAGTGACGCTCAGGGGAGTTGCCCACCAAGAGAGGTCTGATGAAAAACGCCAACTCTGGACTGCAGCAACACAGCCCAAAGCAACACCCCTCCAGCGTACGTGTGCGTGGGGAGGAAGCAGGAGGTTTCTGCTGTCTTAGCACGGGGAATCAGCTCAATGAAGGTTCACGCGAGCGTCAGAGCTGCTGTGCGGGAGGGGGCTGATTATGTGAAAGGCACAGGGGAAGGATGAGGAGAGGGAAGGATGAGAAGTTGCCCTTTTGGTGGCAGCAAGCTGTTACTTTGGAGCAGCTGCCCAGGGGCTGCAGCTAGTGGTGCTTAACAGCACATAAACAGAGCAAACACTATTACGGAAGCATCTGAGGCCTTGCTTGACAAACAATGTATTACTGAGAATAGCGTGAACGTAACACTGTTAACGGAATAGCTTTTCAATAGGAGAATTGCCCAGCACAATGGACGACAGCTTGAATGCTTCACACACACGATACTCTGCCTCAGAGATGCTTTCTTACAGTTACGATCAGTCAAGCAGACAATGGTCAGCCATTTCAATCTCTTAGTGCAATGATTCTCCATCTAGCATCAGTGTCTCTTCTAAGATATTGCAATAGATACAGCAATGCTGAGAATACCTACTCAGATCACAGATGCAATTCCTCCCAGGCAAGATAAGAAAGTATTTAAAACATGATTTTAGAAAGATCCTTGACTTCTGAAATTAGCTCTTTCAATAAACCTAAATAGTTGTTTTAATAGCCAACATTGAACATAGACCAATTCATCCATTAAAATACCTTTCTTTCTATTGCATACTAATACTATAATATAAAATGGAACTTGAGTTGACGAACAGGATTATTCGAGGCAATCGTCTGTGATGGGAAAGACTGGATTTCCTAGGACTTGAGATCCATTTCTCCTCTGACTTCTGTGAAATCTGAAATCATGATGCCTATATGTCTGGACCTCTTTTTAGCTGAAGCAATTTTTTTTTTCTACCCTCACCTCCTCTTTTGCCTTTTCTCTGAGTCTTGTCTCCTGGTGTGTGAAATGCTCAACGTCTGCATCTCCATTACGGCCACATGAATAAACTGGTCTGTAGCTGAGCTACTGCACCAGAAAAAAAGACGTACCGAAAGAATTTCTCATCTAGATGGCATTTTTTTTCTGAAACCTGACAGACTGATTTTATGTCATGTGAAATATTGTTTGACCTATAACGAATATATTTGGTTTCCTGATGCTTATTCAAAGAGCCATCAGAAATTTAGATGCATAAAAATGCTGAAGGAGAGGTAGCGGGACAGATACGAAAACACAGGTGCCTATTACTTGGTTCTTATTGCCATATGAGAGACAAAATCTTTTTTTTTTTTAAATTCAGGAGGGGATAAGATGTTCTAGGATGTGGCAGGCTCATTCCTCTAAGTATGGTTTTAATGTGCAGAAGTTTTTCCCTGGAGCAGGAACTAGAAGAGGCTTGTCACACCTGCCAGTGATAGGTAGACACCAAGCTACAGAGCAGTTTAAACTCTCTGGTTTCATTTGCTTGCCAACTGAACTGTCGTTGTCACTCAATGCATGTTAATGATGTGTTTTCTGCTTTTACCCTGTTTTTCTCCTTTTTCTCATTTCAACTGGTTTTCCTTTCTTCCCTCCTCCCCCCGCCCCTCCCACCCCCACCTCAGCCCAGCTGGAGCTCACTCCTGTGCACTCTTCGTTCTCCTACCTGGAAGTGTTCCACTCTTCCAGCTGTCCCCCACCTTTCCTTTGCCCACCAGAGGCACCTTTCCACATCTTGCCCTCTTTCTTCATGCTCCTGATGCTTTCTCCCCCTGCTCTTTCTACAGAAGTTTGCTTTAACTGGTTTTCTCGATTCTCTCCCGATGTCTCAGTCTCCTTCTGTTGCCACACATTCTTGGAAGCTGTGCTACACAAAATAAAGGTAAGAAAGAATGACTTTTTAGTGTTAGAGAAGAAGGTAAGTTGCTTAGCTGGAGGCAGAGAAGAGGTGGTTTTCTGGGGATCCCTATAACAGACTGGAAGAACAGACATGCCCTTCTCAAACACTCCAGCACTTGGTATAGGAACACCATCAGGTGTGGCATAATCCATTTTACACAGACAGGGTTAAAATAGTCATTATTTTAATTTGTGCCACATATCTCAGGTGTAAGTCACATTGACAAGTAGAGCAAGACTCTCTAATGTGCATACTTTCTGTTGAATGGTGCTTTAAAATGGTAGCAGAATACATGCTTTTCATTTAGAAGATTCTGTATTTTACAATCCAGCTTCCCGGTTCACTGCTCATCAACTTTTTCAGCTTCTTACTTACGTAACTGTGTCCTGGTTTTGGTTGGAATAAGGTTATTTTTCTTCCTAGTAGCTGGCAGAGTGCCGCATTTTGGATTTAGGAAGTGAATAATGTTGATACGACACTGATGTTTCAGTTGTTGCTGAGCAGTGTTTATACTAAGTCGAGCACTCTTCTGCTAGCGGAGGCTGGGGGGGGGCACAAGGAGCGGGGAGGGGACACAGCCAGGAGAGCTGACCCAAACGAGCCAGAGGGGTACTCCACACCATATGATGTCATGCCCAGTATTGAAACTGGGCAGGGGGGTTGGCCAGCGGGCACCGTGGCTCGGGGATTGGCTGGGCACCAGTCAGCGGGTGGTGAGTAACTGCATCATGCATAACTTGTTTTGTGTATTCTAGTATTATTACGTTCCCTTCCTTTCCCGTCCTATTAAACTGTCTTTATCTCAGCCCACGAGTTTTACTTATTTTTCCGATTCTCTCCCCATCCCACCGGGTGGGGGGGAAGCGAGCGAGCGGCTGCGTGGTGCTTGGTTGCCGGCTGGGGTTAAACCATGACAAGCTGCAAAACAGTAGGTGTTCTGGAATCTATGGCTGCATCTCATGTGAGAAACAAAATACGGGCTTTAATGGTGGTAAAGATGCTGCTATGAAATGAAAGGTATTAACTTACCAAGAGTGGGACGTATGAAGAAAACTACGGTCATTTCCTTTATTAAATATTACCCACTAACTCGCCTATGAAAACTCCTAGTATGCTTCTGGCCCGCAGGGACCAAAGGAGCTGGATACGGACTGGGAGTTCACGCTTGCCCAGATCTTTGCTATCATCTTGCCAGACTTGTCTCCAGACAAAATGCCACTGGGCAATCTGCTGTATCAGAGGATTTGTCATTCAGATTCTGAAAAGCAGCACTGGCATCTAAGCTTTCCCTTCCCTTGATTTGTATTTCAAAGGTAACAGACTGGACCTTATGGATTTACTTATCCAGTATGTCTACACAGGAACCAGAAAGGTTTTCTTTAGTACTGAACCTGAATTTCTCACCGACTGGGATTTCAGGCTCATTGTGCTGCTACACCAAGAAACCGTACTTCTAATGAAGGACACGCATGTCTGCAAGTCCTGAGGATGGGTACAAAGAGCACAGAAATCTTTCTAACTGTGATGTCTGTCTTCCTTTGTCTGAGGAAGAATCGTTCTTTGGCAGGAATTACCCAAGTCTCTGCAGTGGTTCCACTGCTGGTTCATCCTTAGAATAGAGAATAAAAGACTTTTGGGTCTTTCACTATCTCCAAGCATTGTCAGCTAAGCATTCTTCCCTCAGGAAGTTCTTTTGCCTGCAGAGAAATTCATTGAAAAGGCCATTTAATTCTCAGAAGAGGAATGAATGCATGGCAAACTACCACAGCTTTGGACAAGACATTTCTACCTGGATCACTCTGTTCTCCTACTGAATCAGTGCAGATGTCTCAAGCATTTATGGAAGACGACTGTAATTTTGGTTTGGGCAAAGAAGCAGAAATGAGTAATTTTCATAGAAGACATACTATTAACACGCCAGTTGCCTTTAGCCACTTTATTTGTAGATTTATTTCTGTGGAGTGGAAAACAGAGTGGGTTTTTTCTGAAGCTTACCCAGGGGAATGCCCTAATTTTTTTGTTTGTGTATTCTTAAGAGATAAAGGCTGTGGTTTTTTGTCTGAAGTAACTCAAAATAAATGTATGTCTTGCTTTTGGCATCATAATCTTCCATAAATGTCACTAATCTACCCTAGTTAAGTTTCATGAAGTATAAATACTGTATCTCATACTCACAGGAAGAGCTGTTACAGCTGCGTTAGAAAAACACAATTTCATTCCAGACAGTAACTGTTCATTTTTGAGGCAGTGCTGCAGCTGCAAATCAGAAAAGAGAAACTCATACGGGAACTTACCTGCTCGCTGTAGGTCGGTCCCATTCGTCATCACTCAGCCCTGCATCATGAAACGGGTGGTTTCGTGGTTTGCTTGGAGGGGACAAACTAGTCTGTTTAGGACTCCTCCATTCATAGGTATTGAAGTTGTATCCCGAAGCCTGATAGCTGTGTCCTAAAAAGAAAAATTATATATTTCCAGCACTGTGTATGTTGCAATGACAGAAAAGCACATTTCTGAAGCTGGGTTCTCTAGGACTTGGCTGTGGACTCATGATTGCTACCTTTTTTTTTGCAGCAGTAGTCAGATTATTGATGACCTAAATTATACCTGGGATGGGTATGCTCTAGAGCTTCTCCTGTGAAAGTCCATTGAAAGCAAAATCTTAAATATATCTAACACCGTTCTCCTACTGTTTATGTCTCAGCTGCTTCCGATGTTTAGTTCTGGACACCTTCACAATTTGTCACTTTCCAGTTTGACACCACACACTGAACACTAGTGAAGAAGTTACGTGTGTTATGGATGTGTTAAACATGTGTTAACGTGGTCATGTGCAACATGCCCAAAATTAAACTTAAGCTCTTAACAAAATTGCGCGTCAGACCTCTTGAAAAAAGAGTTTGCAAGGATGCATTAAAAAAACCCATCAACTTGACTTTTCAGATGACTGGCGAGAAAGTTTCTTCCTTCTCCTGGTAACCTTCTCAAACGTGGAAGCAATGGAGCCAAAAATTAGTCGCGACGTATTAGTGTCAACTACGCACAATACTACCAGTCTGCAGAAGGGCTACCTAGATGCAAAAGCTGGCACGGTGCAGAGGCTCTCGAGTGAGCATTACCTGGAGTAATGCCAGAGCGGGAAGGAGGGCGGCTCTCCCGGCACCGCTGAGGCAAGGACTCATCCTCAATACAAAGGCAGGCCTGCGCTGTCACTGCCCTGCACAAAGGCCAGCATGGGAATCTCTGCACCCATGCCCCTTGGTGGAAGGGGGATTTGCACTCAGCAGAGCTACCGCTTTTTGCTAGGGCTCTGAGAGCTGACAAAAGGCCCGTCTCACGATGGGCACACATGCCCGGGACCAATATAGGCCCTTGGAAAGCTCACCTTGCAGAAAGTGCTTTCTCTATCAGCCTTTTCCAAATATCTCAAGGCTGCCTACGTGGCGTCAGACAGCCTTTATATCCGAAGAGTTTATTTCTGGGTGCTTTTATCATACAGGCAACGTTGGTATTAGTTCAATAGTATTTCTTTAACTGAATTACGTACAATTTGAATTCCAAGTAGGAACCAGACAGTCTGGCTTCTAAGTGATGTATCAAGAAGAACATGTGGATCGACTTGTCACAGTCTGATGCTGATCTGGTAAGCAAAATCCATTATGGTAGAGCTGCTATATATATGTATTTCATCCTGACATATTCCTTTTCTAGCTCTGTAGGTGGTGTTTTCTGATGTGCATATTGGATTAGGAAATTCTATTTTGTTGATGACTAACAAATATCCCTGCTGTCACCTTTCAAAAGAGGGCAATTTGCTTCCATAAATCAGTCTAGACCTGTCTCCCTCAAATCCCATGTAACTACAGAGTTGTGTGCATTTTCCAGCTGACTGGCAGACATAACATACTCCCAGATTCTAGGAAGGGTTTTGGCTGTGAAAATGTGACTGCTGTGTGGGGAAGGCTCCGCAATAGTAAGGCAGACACATTAGACAAAGGTACAAAATGGGGTATTAATTCAAGGGGAGAAAAGACTGCTCACCAGCATTAAATTAGTAACTAATAGGATAAAGCATTATCTGGTGCTCCAGAAATGTTCCCCAAACTCTTCAATTTGCTTGGCCTGTGCTTATGCCAAGAAAGGTTTGGAGAGAAGCCAAACTCCACTTGACAGGTCAAGACAGAATGAACTTTAATAGAAATGTGGGTCACATTAGTACCACAGCAAGGGATAAGGCACAAATCTGATTACACTCAGGCTGTTTAGCACAAGTGCCATGTACCCAGCCAAGTCTGGGGCTGATTTTTTCAAGGGAGTTAGGAAGAAAAGTCTGCTTTGAGATACTGGTTTAGTTTTGGCGTGGCATCCGAATCATCAGGACTTTGGAAAGCAGTCTGGGCCTCAGTCCTTTCCACAGTAGAACGATTTGCTCCAAATATCATCAATTCACCCAGGAAATGAGAACTATAATTTTGGCACTTTTTCAGCAATATTTCTCCTTAGAACTTAAAAATATCAGAAGAAAATCTAACATGATTTATTTTGATAAACTGACCAAAACAGTTAAAAACAGGAAAGGGGACAAATTCATCCCAACTCTTATTCCAGTGAAATACAGATTATACGGAGGGAATATAGGCCAATACATTCAGTACTAAATAAAATGTTATACGTAGCAGTAAATTAAAAGTAAAATGTAGAAAAGAGGAGTTATAATTAAATGTGTTGAGACCTTCTTGTTTAAAGTAGGTTGATGCCAAGTATGTGCAGTAAGGCTAAGAAATACTTAAAAATTAAAGAACAGAAAAAAGTGGCCACTAGTAGTGACATCAGCTACTTCTTGATCTCAAGTAGCTCAGCAGGTTTCAAAGCAAACGTTCTGCTTTCCAGAAGAAAGCGCCAGTGTTATCACTGAGCAGGCACACTAGAGAATAGCAATGAAAATAGTCAGCACAGAACTTCAGTCTAGATGGGAAATCTGCTGGGCAGAGCTCGGTTTCAGTTCTCTGTGTGAAAGCACAAAGCAGCTGTGCAGGAGCTACTACCCATGCTCTTGGAAAGCAACAGAAAGAACAAGAGAAATAAAACTGAAAGAATGTGTGCAACCAGAGCGAGAAAAAATATTTGAGATAAGGATCTACCTGTCCAAATACCTGCCAGGTATTGGGAATACCTGCTTTACTATGGAAATAAACATTTTCAAGAGAGTTAAATAACACACTGAAGCTGTGCATAAGTTATTTTTCTTGTTATCTAGAACGTTACAAGATGTATGTATCCCTCACTGCCTAAATAAATGTGTCTTGCAAATTAAAATGAGATTATCTGAAAATCCTATATAAAACAATAGCCAACCAGAAGTAGAAAATTTAGTGTTAAGGAAGATCATGTCCTTAAATAGAATGATTGTTTTTGAGAGCTGAAAGTTAGATGTTAATCCTGCAGGAATGAGGAAGAAGCAAACGATTTACAAATCATAAGCAATGCCTAACGTTCCTGCTTCAGCAGTTTATAATAAATCTGTTGTCAGTAAAAAATTACTGCACATGGACTTCGAATTCATGAACATCTTCAGGGTGTTCTGTGCCTTGCATTGATCTGTATTTGAAGGATAAACTCATTTAGTTGCTGATGAGCTATGGACCTGGCTATTCAGATGTCAGTAAAGCTAACAAAAGCCTGTTAATGTATTGATAAATGCTTCATAACACATCACACTGTCATGAAAAAATGAATGTGAGGCCAGCCAAGTGTAAGAAATCATGCTGCCTGGTGAGGTGTATGGTCATAATAAGACACTGGCAGATTACAAAGCACGAGGTTTAAAGTCGGTATAGATGAAGTTCTCTAAGGCAAAGGAAGGTCAGCCATGAAGGTGATAATTTCTATTTTAAATGTCGATTGCAGTCTTGATAGTACCTTGATTTCCAAAGCTGGTATCAATACCAGAGCCATCCCATGACTCCACTGCGCTGTCAACACTTGGGACTGTAGTGGAATAGATGTCTGAGAGTTTGCCAGGTTTCTGTGCAGCAGAGGTTTCATCTTCAGCATCACTCAGTTCACTTATGTGACCCACAGGGACAGAAAATTTCTTGGGACTGGTAGCTGAATAGGATTACAAAAAAAAAAAAGGGGGGTGATGGTCATTGCTTTACTGCAGTTCTAAGAATATGCTTTTTACTACTGACACGACGTTTTTCCAGGGATGGCCTAAATGCTTGTTAATCTGTAACAACACACGCATTAAAGACCACTGATGCTGCCCTTGGCCATACTCACCATCTGTCTGCTTCTTGATTTTCAAGGTGACAGTTTCTCCTGCCATCTGTAATAAATGAATGGCTTCACTCAAAGGTTTCCCTTTCAGACTGCTACTGTTTATTGCTAGGATTCTGTCTCCTATGTGAATTGCCCCAGTCCTACAATAAGAGAGAGAAGTAAAACATTGAGAAGACAGCATAAAAAACCAACAAAGGCATGAAAGTCTCATCCCCCTTTCTTTCTTTCAGTTTGCTTTTATAGCTGTGTTACAGAGTAATTCTTTGTTAGAAACGCTTAAAGCAAGTCACCTTTGTTGTAGTGACAATAGCAGAGCTGAGGCATGGAGATGTGGATTTCTGTGTTACTGCCGTAGTTGAGTTAATCACCTATGGATGACACTCATTGCCGCCCACCTGTTTAAGAGCAATCTCAGACAGCTCAGTAAGTTCTGAAATGAGTCAAGTTTCTGTAAGTCTCACAACACAACAGATAATGGCAGTGTGAGCAAGTAACCAGCTATATCACCAACATGGTGTTCAGGATGGATCATATCAAGAGAAGAAAATAAATTCTCTTTGTGTAAATGCACTATTTGTTCTGGCTGTGCACAGTATCATGTCTTGTGTGCTCTAAGTTCTCTCTGAAACCACCACCAAGGGTACCAGTTGCAATGACTACCTACCTTAGAAATAACAGGCGATAGAAACCCTTAGCATTTTCATTATTCTCTATCCATCACTTACCATGAGGAGCATTTCTACTCCTTGGATAATGCTTGCTATGGTGTATGTAAGTGCACATGCAGATGCAGTGTGTGTATGTGATAAGTGGCAGATAAGTATATGGTTAAGTTCAGATAAGCTTAGACACATGAAGTGCTTTCCTTACCTATTGTACTAGGCAAGGCTACTGCTTTCAAAAGGCTGCTAAAGTATTCCTGTGACTGAGCAGTTTGATTGACTAGTCTTTCCTAGGTGATTTATAATAAGGACCACAATCCTCTGCTCTGTCTTGCATAGTATGTGCAAGAACATCCTGTTAAGATATTGCTCATGCTCCTGAACTTGGCAATGATCAAAAAACAACAGCAAAAAGATTATAAGCTCAATTTGGAGAACTATAAAAACATAAATTGCTAAACCATGAAAATTAGCATCTTCATGTAAACAAAATAAATCTTTATCTTGACAAAAAAGAATGTTTAAAAATAATTTGCTTTCCAATTTACCTTTCAGCTAATCCTCCTTTTGTAAGGCTGGAAATGATTATGGGATCAAAAGGCTCCTCAGTACCAGAGATTGTAATTCCCAGAGGCCCACCATAGCGCTTGAGCTCAACAGTATAAATAATTGCTCCAGAGCTCTCCTGTTCATCTGCAATAAATGCCAAGGGGATGCAATTGGTTTCTTATGAAAGAGGGAATGAAAAAAATAGCACATTCAGTCTAGTGACTCATAATCAAACAACATTTTCAAAGGATTACATTTCAGATACACTTCTTAGTCATATTCTACTGGATTATTTTGACCCCCCCCAACAATAAAAAACAAACCCGAA